>JANHFX010021702.1:0-104225 GCA_027560015.1 Chloroceryle amazona | reverse complement strand
GGCCCCGTGCTGGCTGCGGCGGCCCGCCCCGCCGTGAGCAGCGGCGCCGGCGGAGGCAGCGGGGAAGAGCCGGGAGCGGCGGGGCAGAGCAGGGAGCGGCGGAGCGGAGCGGAGGTCCGCCAGCACTCCCCGCTGCCCTCAGCCCGTCGCGGCACGGGGCGTCCGCGGAGGACTCCGCTGCCCTCGCTTCGCTCCGCGCCGGTCCGCGCCGCCCGCCGCCAACACGCCGCGCTTCTTGTACCGCGCCAAAGGCGGGTGCCGCTCGGCCAAGATGGGCCGGCAGACGGCGGCCGGCGGGCGCACCATGCAGCGGTCGCAGAGCCGAAGCAGCCTCTCCGCCTCCTTCGAGGCGCTGGCGGTCTACTTCCCCTGCATGAACTCCCTGGAGGAAGAGGACAGAGGTGAGTGGCCGGGGACCGGGTCGGCGCCGGTGGGCGCGGGGTGGGCCCCTCGAGTCGCTCCCGGGGATGGGGTGGGCCCGGCAGCGGCACCCCCCGGGAAGGGCCGGGGGTCGGGCGCCCCTGTCCCCGTCCCGGCGGGCGGGCGGCGGTGCTGAGCGTGGGGCTGGGGGCCAGGACGCGGCTCCCCGAGAGTTACTTTGGTCGAGAGGATGCTTGGTGATCCGATACTCCTAACTGGAGGATCAGGTGTGATTCAGGAGATGGTGTTTATCATCACATTGCAAATGAAGTTATTAACTGAGCCTTAGTTTGTTGGGCAGTGAGTCTTTTCGTTTTCTGCCCTTTCATAAGGAAAACAAAGCACACTTCCAGAGCTGTGCTTTTCTGACAGGACATGGGCTTGCTCAGGTATCCTTTCTCCATTATCACAAAGTAATTTACAAAGACTGTCAGAGTTGAACAATTAAGTAATGGTCCCATTTAACTTTTTCTTAGAAGAGCAGTGCAGGAGGAAGGCTATGAGACCTTGCAGGTCTCGCTGACACTTAACCTTTATTCCTAAAAATAAGTCCAACCAGTAAAGCAGGTGTGTAGTTTCCATGTATTTGTTGCAGGACCAGACCTTCATGTAACAAAATAGAGCAATGCAATGGACTTTCTGTGTAACTCTGGGCAGAAGAAGAAAAAAAGAAAATGACAGAGCTTAAGCTAACTATCAAAAAACCTGAAAAATAAAAAGTTCGAGTTACTACTTAAAATATGCATACTAAATATATGTGCACACTTTAGCATGGCACAAAACCCTACCCAGGACAGAACTTGTGTTTTGTGAGTTTGTTTTGAAAATACTGGTTTCATATAATCTGGTGTGTTTCAATATGTTTACATATAGAATGAACTGATGGTCTTACCATTGTTTATTAGAACTAACTGAAGATTTTCAATATAATTAAGATTAATGGAACATATTGCACATTCGGTAGATTTGAGCAATATCAAATTAAGATACCAATATTTTCCAAGTGCTTGGCAAACATGTATGAGTTATGTATTTACCTTGCTCATAATGAGCATTTAAAATGCATGTGTATGCATATCCACATTTCAGGCTGAGTTCTGCAGCAAACGTTTGTCCCAAGTCTTCACAAGTCTTGATTTATGTTTTCCTGTGCAACAGTCCCAGAAGTCTGTTCTCAGACTCATCTTTCCTTTTCTGACGTGAAGCTGAGGTGTAGTCCCTTGCCTTACCTCTGGACCCTACTCGGAGGCTGGCCAGGTTACCCTTGTCCATAGAATAGAGCAAGCTGCTTCGTGGGCTGAAATGTGCTGTCCTTCAGTACTCTCATCTGCTCCCTTCACAATGAAGTGAAGTGCAAAATGTTGCCAGTAGACTGCAGGGTAGGCTTCAGAGGGCATTTTTAATCATGCTACTAAACATTGTGGCTGAAAACACACATTTCTAAACCAATGAAAAGATCATAAATTATTCTAAACATGCTTAGGTATTCTTTAGAATATTTTCTCTATTATTCCAGCATAATTATCTTTATTAGTTACAACATTTGCATTAACCCTGTTCAAAATAGAGTATTGCTTTGTTCTGGTCTGTTTTCTTTACTTCTCTAGGAAACGAGTTATTCCTCAGTTGAGTGAGATCTGTGTATGTTTAAAACTCTCCACCGGTTCAAAGAAATACGAAGTCAGTAGAGGAATATCTGTTAATTTAAGGGTAATTGTAATGATTTATTTAGCTTGCACCAGCAGGTTGTTTAAACAGAAGTGTTAAAATAACGTATACTGTTTTTTTAATGTGTTGATTTACATTATCATATGTTTCTATTTGGATGTAGGCTACACCTGTAAATGCATTTTATGTAATTCCAATGAAAAAAACAAAACTATAATTGCTATGCAGAGCTTATGGATCTTGAGTTTCTGCCACCTGAGATTTCAGACAAACCAGGTTACAGAGAGTGTGACAAGCGTGATAGCTAAATTCTTTTCCCAAGTGCTCTCACTGAGATTAGAAAGAAAAAAATGTTTTGTTTTGTTTTTTGATGGCAAGTCACTTCTGCACTCAAATGGGAGTTTGTTGTCTTCCGAGTGCTCCTATACAATTATATTTATGTACCACCAGTGTCCTTAAGTGGGTGTGGTACATGCACTCCTGATGAACTTAATGTACTTAATGCTCTTTTACAATTTATTCTGAAAAAGATATTTAGTAAACCCTCCTCATATTTTATCCACCCTCAAGATATAGCTATTTCTGCATACGATGGATTGGTTACAGGGGTGCTTTTATGTTTTCCTCTCAGTTATATTTTTAATAAAAATATGCCTTTTGAGGAATTTATTTATGGTGCTCTTTTCATAGAATCATAGAATGGTAGGGGTTGAAAGGGACCACTGGAGATCATCAAGTCCAACCCCTCTGCCAGTGCAGGAACACACAGGGCAGGCTACACAGGAACAGATCCAGGGGGGTCTTGAAAGTCTCCAGAGAAGGAGACTCCACGACCTCCCTGGGCAGCCTGTTCCAGGCTCTGTCACTCTCACAGTGAAGAAGGTGGAACTTCCCGTGTTTCACTTTGCTACCATTACCTCTTGTCCTATCCCAGGGCACCACTGAAAAGAGACTGGCCCTTTCTCCTTGACACCCACCCTGCAGATATTTGTAACCATGAATAAGAACCCCTCTCAGGCTTCTCTTCTCCAGACTAAACAGTCTCAGGGCTCTCATCCTTTCCTCATAAGAGAGATGTCCCAGTCCCTTCATCATCTTTGTAGCTCTCCGTTGGACTCTCTAGTATTTATTTCCCTGTCCCTCTTGAAGTGGGGAGACCAGAACTGAACACAATACTCCAGATGTGGCCTCACTAGTGCAGAGCAGAGGTGGGAGGAGAACCTCCCTTTGAAGACTTTTGTTCATTAACTGCTGAAATGAATACACTAGTGCATAGCTATAACTTTGGGTGTGAAAGATTACAAGTACTACCAAGTTCAGAAGTAACTGGATGGTAAGTACTCAATACAGTGTGTTAAAAGCAATAATATTAGAAACTACTTTTGAACAGGATAATTCAGAAGATATGTTTTGAGTGTCAGTTGATTAAAGAAGACTTCTTAAGCCCTGATATCTGAGCTGTAATGTACTGAAGAGGTGGGCTGTGGAAAGGCTGCAGTTTTCTAGTTGGTAGCCATGAATTTGCCATGGGCAGCCAGGTTTGCAGCACAGGGAGCTGCTGTTCACACGTTTCCTACTTGCTGATCAATTACACGAGTCGTTCAAGTTTATTCATGTTTGTTATTTTTAAAGGAGTTTATTATGATCTGTGTGTAGTAAAAGGTATTGAAAAATAATTTCTTTTTCATCATAGGTTTATTTCTGGTATGTATGTACATGTTCACACAGAACTAACATTATATGGTAGCAGAACATGTATGTTATCAAAGTGTCAGGGTTATTAGGGGCTGTCTTTTGCATTTTTTGTTAGATTTACTGATGATAAAATGTACAGCCTACATAGTAAAGTAAGAATTGGCATCAAATAATGCTTGGAACAGACTATGTGGAAATTGGTGAAGAGGTGTGGGGACATAGAGTAAATCAGTACCTGTGTCTGCTCTTGAGTCATCCCAAGCCTCATATTTTGTCTGAAATCCTGACTCCGTTGCAATTAAAGAAAGTTTTGTCATTAAATTCAAAAGAGCAGGGAATTGCCAGTGTAAATGTGTGTGACATCCTTTTAGATGTCTGTGCAGTCAAAATTTCATGCACATAATATAAAGCAGTGGATTTGAGTTTACCAAACTTTTCTGTGTATAACTGGAAAATGTGTTAGAGCAAGTGAATTCTTATATACACGAAGGTTACCAGAGAAGAATTACAGTTATCCAACATGCACTGAGAAAAGAGAGGCTCAGATGGCATGTGGTCACTAGAAAGACTGTTAACTTGGTGCTTCCTCAAATTACATTGTGTATTTTTTGCTGCTTCTTTTTTATACTCTATTTATATTCACTTTTGATTTGCATTTACACTGAAGTGCTGATATAAACTGTTAAATAGCAGGTTACCAGGAGTGCAGCTATGGAACTGCGAGTCATGGCAAGATCTGCGTGTAGAACTATGCACTCTAAAAGGAGTATATTTCAATTTAATGTCTTCTTTTGACAAAGTTTTTGGGTGGTAGTGAAGCTGTGAGATTCAAGGGGAAAGTCAAATGCTTTGCAGGTGCTGAAGACAATTCAAAATATAATTTATGATAATTTAAGACATAAATTAATTCAGAAAGAACTGGAAAGCATCTTGGTCTCCCAGTATGTTAGAAAAACAAAAGAGAATTGAAAAAATAAAAGTCACAGAATGTTCTTCAGTCCAAGACAATCATGCCAAAAATAGCAAGAATTAGTTGTGTTAGCTGAGGAGAAGATGCATTACAGTTTTCCATAATGATGTCTACCAAAAGAAGTATCTTGAGTCCTGCTGCAGGAGCTCAGCAGGAATAGAAGCACATTATACGCTCCTGTCACCTGGCTGATAACTATCTGTGAAACTTGCTGGAGGGGTTGTTTGATGCCACATAGATATCAGCAGGATCATTTTCACTGATGCTAGTGAGTAAAGGATCAGGATTTGTTTAAACGTATGCTGAGCTGCTCAGTTGAGCACTGCTACTGGCTTCAGTGCCATTTCTCACACAGCAATCATTGCTCATTGGTAGAGCTGGAATAAAGCTCAGCAGTTCCTGGATTCTGTTCCTGTGGTTAGGCCACCAGATCACACTGTCTCTCTGGAGGTCCCAGCAGACAATAACAAGCAGACAATAATTTAATCAGAAATAGAAAATGGGGGAAGTAGCAACAATAAATTCATTAACACGGTAATTATTAAAGTGATGAGAATCCTACACATTAAGTAGTTATGCTTTAAAATTATCCTCTTAAAAATAATAAAGTAATAGTAGGAGTATCAGTCAATGAAGAAAGTGAGAATAACTACATCTTCTTGGGGGAATTAGCCTACTTTTTGGTCTTTGTGGTAAAGATGACCTTGTTTACGTGGAACATTCATAGGCAGAGCCAAGGTGAAACACAAAAGAAGGGTACACTCTGCCCTGTGACAGGGTATCCACTGTAAAAGATGAAGCTTTAAAGACCTTAAGTTGATTGATGCTAAGATGCCATAGATTGCTGTGCATTTCATGCAACAGTGGGGTGGCTCATCCTAGAGCATAAAAATCACTCTGAATATGGAATAGTAAGCATTTCTTACAGAATCTGGATGACATTTAAGTTTATGGTGAATATTTTACATTTGCTGCTAGGGCACTGCTCAGGGGCTGAATCAGCCTTTCAATCAGTGTGGTGGGGCTGGGTTTGTCCCACTTCTGTAGCTCTTCAGGCCGACTCCAGGGTGGAGGCAGTACAGAAGGCATTTCTGGCAATTCACATCTCTCTTTCCAGTCCCAAGTGTTTTTACCAATTACACTCAAGTACTATACTGTTAAAGTAGGTGTAGATGCCAAGATGGATTAGATCTTTTAAAGAAGCAGCATAGAAAAAACTGTACTATTGCTGACAAAGTAAAGAGAGTGACAAACAAAACACATGCACTCTAGGAAACATCTGGAAAATTAACAGAAAAGAAGTGACTGCAGAAGGACTGACATTCCAAGTACAGCTTACTTCAACCTGACTAGATAATAGAAATGCCCAACAGAGTTTAAATGTATATTTCTCTTCAGAGCTGCTAGTTACACTGCAGCATGCATCTAAATAGCTAACAGGTAACTCAGGTATGACTATAACAGGAGCAGTGCAGCTACGGTGTATGACAGGTTTCATCTCTGTTGGTACCTACATAAACCTGAAAAAAATGGTCTCAATTACCTCTACATGCTGGAATTGTCATTTTTCAATGGCAAGGTCAACAGCGTAGTCAGCAGCAGCATGCTGTGTCATCATCATTTCAATTGGAGAGGTAAATGTTTAACAGCAGTAGTTTGAAAATGGGTCATTACAGTGTGAAATTTGCACAGAGTTTGGGGAGCAGTGGTTATTTAAATGATATGTGCATGGTATCATCACTCATTATAGACAAAGCTAGGAGGAAGAACTCTCTATTTTGTATAATCTCAGTAGCCAACCAACTATTTGCCACCATTTATCTCATTAAGCTCTAATAGAGGGTATTGAATTATTACAACACACTTGCTATAGCATTCAAAATGCTGCCCAGATTCATCCAATGGTGTATGTAGTGACCCAGCCTATACTAAAAATAATCAAGGTTGGGCTGAAGAATGGTGTTAGTATCATTATTTAGAAAGTATCTCTCAGTTCGTATGATAGAAAAATTAAAAAAGCAGTTCTATGCTCTTCAGTATTTACACTCTTTGGTGTTTAAGAAGTTTTAATCTCCTCGGCGCTGTATGGAATAATTGTTACTAGTAAGTGCATGGGAATGCTGTACATCAAGAAGATTTGAATGTATATATAAACATAAAAACATCACTCAAAACTGCAGCGATGGTTTCTTTCTACTTAAGATGGTCACCCTTTGTCATTGGCAAAATCAAAGGCTGGGTTTAAAGATTTCTTGGGGTGAACATGTGTGCTTATTTAGTGATTCCTTATGTGAATGGTATATGAAATTAGAATGTAATTCCATAAAATTGCTTGCTCTGTTTTTTTCAGGATTTTAGTAGTTTGGGAATGAGTCTGGTTTCCTACTGCTTTGCACTTCTTGTAGTCATGCAGATTGTTCTACAGGATGTACAAAGTGAGTAAAATGCTGCCATTCTGCTTTGTCACATGCACAAAGTCAGACGTACTGTAGTTGAATGATAAGAGCATCTATCTGTATGGACATTGTAACTGGTCCAAATGAGGGTTCCTCAAAAACTGTTCTCTCAGATTGTTTGGCACGTGGAACATACAGCTGTGGGCTGCAAAGCCACGTGCTGCTTCATTGTCATCTCTCTGATCAGTTTTACAGCAATCGTATGGGGCTTTTGGCAGGTGCATGCTCTGACCACACTTGGAAAACAAATGGTCTTATCAGTACCAGAAACAGAGATTTCTGTGGAAGTGCTGGAAAGGCCTGAGTGGCTGCCTGTGGTTGTGTCACATCTCTGTATCTGTCAATGTCTGATTCACATCTCATTGTGCATTTTAAAATCGTAGTAATTAGGATAACATATTCATTCTGCATTTGATGTCTGCTGGTTTCATATTGCATCAGAAGTGACTCCATATTTGAGACATTTAAGGTGCAAAAGTATTTTTGCAAGCCAGACTGAAACCTTTGTGGATCTCTAGTTGGACTGGCTAGTCAAGGGGTAGTTTACTAGTTCAGTAAACCTCAGTATAGAAATTGACTTGGAAATATGTCTAATAGTGATTTGCAGAAAACACTCCTCCTTGGCCCTGGAGTAATGCATTTGAAAAAAATAGCATAAATGTAAGAGAGGTGTCCTGATCTCTCTTGGGACAAATAGGTGACTAAACATATAAAAAATATTTTCTTACTGTGTATCACAGTCAGGATCTGTAATCAACATCTATAAAACAAAGAATCCAACCAGATCTGCGTAGAAAATTTGTTGTTACATAGTCGGAGCCAAATAACCAAAAGAGAAGTGGAAATCACATCAGTACTATCACCTCTCATCCTTACAAGTGTGGTTATTCAGGTTTGATTCCCTGGCTCCCTGTTCACTGGCTCTGTTATCAGGGTTAAATTCTTTGTCAAGGGAATGGCCCATCAGCAAATCTCTGTGCTGCGGTTCTGTATATACTTAACTGGGATTTCCAGGGAGTGCTGCATGGCACAGGTACTGAAAACAAGCTCTAAACTGTCAGAGATGGCTGTTCATCCTTTTCACATGTAGCAGTTTCAGTAGTGATTCTGAATAAATAACACAGGGGATACTCGATTTTTAGGAACATTTAAGTCATTATCATGTATGTAGAAAATCAACTCTTTGGTAACACTTGAATCTTGTAAAAATGTTTCTGAAACTTTTGGGGCTACAGGTGTTGAAGAACTTAAACAGAGGGATGCCCTCCATAGACAAAAGCAGTTTATACTGTCTGATGCTCTTAGCAATTTGGCAAAGGGCCAGTTAGGACCGAAGACTCAACATCAGCACAGCAGTGAAATTCAAGTGGCAGAATACTTTAAACACATGAAAAAGTGGGAGAGAATGAGGAGCAGGTGCCTGCCTTAAACCACAGTGTTGCTTGGAAGCAGTGTGTTGGTAAATTGGCTTCACATCATGTGGCCACAATAAGCTGCAGGGATCTTTTTCAGACTGAACGTACAACCAGCCTTGCCATGATAGGGAGATTAAATTTAGATCAAGGATGCTGCAGTCTGGCCAGAGGTTTATACCTCAGGAACAGCTGAGATTTGTGATGGCTGCCTCTTAGGTCCTTTGTATGGGAATTAATAAAGAATGGGACCTAAAAGCTTCTCTATGAGCCTTTGATCAGAAGCTCAAGCAACAGTTTTGCAGTTGTTTCATTCAGTTCTTTCACTTTTTCTTAGATACTATCTTAATTAACCTTAATCTTAATTAACCATGTTTCCAGTATGTCCAGAGGAAAGAGAGGAGGAAACACAAAGACACAGGACAAGAGAGAAGTATTTCTTGACTGACAATACTCCAGTGTGAAGAAATTTCAAAATGAATAGTGCAAACTGAGACTGTCAGTCTCAAACTTTGCCAAGCCTGGCTGCTTCCATACTGAAGAGCTTCCCTACTGAAGGCAATTCTACTTTTGGGCTATCAGGGTAGACCATTTCCATCTCAGTCATAATTTTTCAGTATTTTAGGTTTAGATACTCATGTGAGCAGGAATTGGAACACACATCTTCCCTTCTTCCTTACAAGTGCAAAGTAAAGGAGAGCCCCTGGATGCAGTTTCTCCCTGGCCCTGCAAATGCTCTTTTGGCTTCATATATGCTTAGGATGTGCACTGTGAAAAAAACTTCATCAGAAGGACTCTGAAAGGACACATCATAAGGTGGTGGTTAGCACCAGCTTCTGAGAATTGGTGAGATGGGATCAGAACTTCTCCACCTGAGGTGATACTGGAATATGGGTTTCCCAAAGCCCGATTAAATTAGTTGAACCTAATCTGTGGCTGATGCTTGGGGTTTGTGGATGACACAAGGAAAGAAATAACTTGACTGTGGTTCCCAGCAGTACTTACAGCAAGAACTAAACGCCTTGTTCAGTGCAGCCTAAACCTGGGCTGTTTGTAGAATTTTGTGGCTGCAAGGGAATTTGAGACCCATCCCATCCCGCTTTTTTCTTAGGTAGGGTCAAATGTTCTTGCATTGTCTCTGATGGTTTTGTTTAACCTGTTCTTAATACACCCAGAGCAGATTTCTAGGTACGTGAATAGCTTTACTCTTGAAAAGTGGTCGCTTACAGGCAGCTAACTCCGGAGTTCAAATGAGAGTGCTGAAGCAGTTTTTATGCATCTGTTTTGGTGAGTTGAGGAAAGCAGAAAGAAGTACATCAAGCACTTGAGTGTGTTTCTGAAGCCGCAGCTGCTCTGTACTGAGTACAAATCCTAGCAGGAGGTCACATTCCACCTGGGGACTGGCAGAGCCAGCGTGCCTCCGCCTGCGCCAGCCATGTCCTCTCTCGGGGCTCTGTGCCTGGTGCTGAGCAGTCCTTGGAAGCTCTTGCAGAGAACAAGCTGAGAGCTTTTGCTCTCCCCACCAGAGGCAGATTTCATCTGGCTAGATCCCAGCTCACAGAAGGTAATCTGCTGCATTCACTGCAGTTTTTGACTTATCTGCTATTGAAGATTGTATCAGTAGTTTTGCACCCGTAATTTGCAAGTGATTTGCACTCCAAGTTGTGGAAACAAATAATTCCTTGTGTAATTAAGAAAACGTGGCATGTGGAGACTATTTGCAGTAACCATATTAGTTAAATTACCAGTGTGATTAATTGTAAGAATGAATGTGCTTTCACAAATGCCAGAGCAATTATTTCTGGCAGTTTATTCCACTCCTTACAACGTGGCGTCAAGAATTTGAGCTAGTGTTTTTCAGATAATATATTCCATATTTTGTGATGGGGACTTGAGAGAATTTCTTCTTTCTAGAGCAATTAGATTATACTAATTTGGAGAACATTTTCAGTGTTCTTTATTAGAGCTCAGTAAATTGCTTGTAAAATTAGTTTCAGTGTAGGTGGTCAGCAACATAATCAGCAGCAAAGTACACTACTAAACTCTCCAGATCTTTCATTTGGTAGGATTAAAACCAGCATCTATGAGGTGTGTAAGTCTATATACTTCATGATGATAAATCCAACCCCCGCTTTTACAGTGGCACCAGTACATGTTTACTTCTGTATTAGGGTCCGATGCATTCCCAAATGAATCATCTAGCTAGAGATTATCATCACCTCAACTGGCTTCAGTCAATTGTATGTTTGTTTTCACAAATATTTTTGGGTAGAGATGTGTCTTCATAGAAAAAGAACAACTTTAAAACATACTGTTGGTTTGTTCCTTTTGGGCTGGGTCCAGTACAGAATACAGCCATTCCCCATGCCACTCAAGAATGAGAGAAACCAGTTTGGATTCACTAGTTGTAAGATTGTCAACCAGATCTTCTACCAGCTGTAGCCTGGAAGTATGGCACCAAAAGCTATTTCTTTGAGTAACTGCTTTGCCATTTTCATTGCTACTTAAAACCTTTTAAGTATTTTAATGCTGAATTTATGCAACACAAGTTACGGATTGTGTAAACACTGTCTTTGTTATAAAATTGTTTGAGGAATTGTGGCATTATTTTTTACCTGTTACGTTTTTCCAGGGACCAGTGTAGCCAAGCTTAATCGGAAAGAATACTCATCTCTTAAGCAGTGGCTCAGGAGTCATGCCCATGGTCTGGGTATTCTGCATTTCTATTCCAGATTGCTATTTTACTGTTGAACTCTTCAATTCAACATCATGATTAGTGGTCTTATTCCTGAAAGGTGAGAACTTTGTCTTTTGAGACCACCAGAGAGCTCTGCCTGTTTCTGTTGAAAACTGGAAAATTATTATTCACTTAGGCTTCTTTCAGCCCTCCTTAAATTCAGTGTTAAGGGTCAAAATAATTAGTTTACTACCCACACAAATACAAAAATACATTCCTAATTTTCATGGTGTATCAAAGTTTTACCTTCTCAGCTGTTGGCCTGTCTTCATGTGAACCAGAGCACTTATTTCATGCATGCATGCATGAATGCAGGAAAGTAAAACTGCTTAAAAATAAGACTCGGAGGGAAGCTAAGAGCAGCTGTGCATGTGGCTCTGTGAGGACTGGAATGGAAATTGCACTAGTCCTGCCTTGATTTCTCTCAATAAATAGGTGTGCAACAGATGTGTAGATTTTTTGCTGTGAATGTTTTGCTAGACTGAAGATGTACAGACTTAGAATTCTAACACAGAAAAAAATCTACCTTATTAATTAATGACAGTTATATACACTCCTTCAAATATCACATATTCAAACACATATTTATCCCTACCCCCCAAATCTTTGAAAGATGTCTATATGAAGAGACTGAAGAATGATGCAAGATAGAGATGTTAAATTTGCATGTCAGAGTTCATGTTTGCAACAATGAATAGAAAATGGCCACCGTTCAACAAAGCTGAGTGAAAACGAATGCTTACTAATTGAAAGAGCTCTTAGAAGAGAAGAATAACATCCTGTAGCAATAATTGAATGAAAGTAGCATGGGGGTTAAGGAATTGTGTGCCTTTCCTATGTAACTATGATGCAATGTACCTTCTCTATAAAACTGTAGCACATTTTTTTCCTGGCAGTTTTGTGGGAATATTTCTTTGATATGAGGGATTGGATTTTAGAGCAATTCTGGACCAGTGTTGGGAGTCAACTGCCAACTTTCATTAGTTTAATACAAGTAATAAAGCCAGCAGCTACTTGGAACAGTGCAGCCCAATAGAAATGAAATGATTGACTTTTGCCCTTCATTTTTCATAAGGCATGTTAGCCTTGTCTCTTTTCTGCTTGTGTTTATTGCAACCGGATATTGTTGGGCATTTTCAGAAGTCGTTTTGCTGTAGAAAAAAAAATTATTTCACTCTGTTGGGTACTAATTTCATGTGGGTCAGTCAAGTTTCAGAGGAAAATTACTACTGCTGTGATTTTTATATACTGATTAAAAGTTACAGTGTTAAGGAATGTGTAGAAGGCTTGTTATAAGCAATGTGATCTGAACCACTCATGATACTGCTATAGAAATGTCTCACACTGACAGATATTGCAGTTATTAATCTTTCTTGACAAGGATGCAATGGGTTTCAAGGTGTTTCAGGTGTCTTATTTCCCACTTCACTGAAATGGCCGTGTTCTTTATCTGACTAAATATCCCTTCTGTCTGGAGAGCCTGGGAGACTTCAACCTGAACCACAGCCTGTAGTACAGAATGACATTTGAGTGTGGACATGGAAATCAATGTCCCTCTCCTGTTCCCTGTCTGAAGGTGCAGGTCAGCTTACTCTACCAGCCCCTGTGCTCACAGGTTGTCCATGGGGTGTGAGAGTCCTTACTGCAGGATAATCTCCTCCCTTCCCCATATTCTGTCTCAAACCCCTAGAGCTTCACCAACCCCACAGGTCCAGCAGTTCTGACCTCTAGTACACGATGAGCCAGAGAAGGTGTATAAGGTAGCAGAGGCTACAAACTACAAAGAGGGCGAGTCCCTGGATATATACCCTAGGATATTGGATATTACTCTACCCTTGTGTTAATATTTGGGAATTCTGGTATTATTTAGTGTTGTGTGCATTTTGGAGTTACTGCTTTTTTATAATATAATCAGTATATCACGTCACTGTGCTGAAGTCAGGGGTGTATTGAGTAGATAAAAGAAACTGAAATGCAGAATTCCTTGCCCCATTACAGGGAAAAGCATGTAAAATCAGAAATCACATGGAGTGACTGTCTTATTCAGGAAAGAAAAATTGAAGCTTCATTCCTGTTTTTTTGTTGATTTATTGTGTTTGTTGTTGGCTTTGTTTTGTGTTTTGGTTTTTGTGTGTGGTTGGGTTTTTTTGTGGTGCTTTCAATACATCTTTCAGCTGAGGTCTTGGTCAAAATTGCTATGCTGAAATGCTACTATTTTGAGTATTTTTTCCTTTGTCTGATAACCAGCTATCTGTATCTTTGCTGTAAAATTGAAATATGCAAGCAGATACAAAAAATTGTTATTCATGGAGGTGGCAGTAAAGTTTCCTGCTGTGCATAAAAGTCAATACTGTATTTTTTAGCTATGAAGTTAAAAGCAGCTAGTGAAGTGAGAAGAGCATAAAGAGAGAAGAAAGAATGGGAAGGGTTCTTGATTTGTTTTACTATCCTGACTAATGGAGATCTATAACTTGATTTAGCAGATAATGACCAAATGTTTTTAAATCAAATAATTCATCTGAATTAGAACACTCCTCAGACACTACAGGTTTTGACATAATGGTCGTTTTAATTTAATTCCTAGGAGGGATGTATTCATCCAGAGAAAATGCATTTTAAGCACACTAAACTGTGGATGATGTGAGTCTGGTTACCTCTCTGGGCAGACATGGGTTGTACACATGCTGTCTGCCCTTGGAGAACAGGTGGTGACACAACTAAGGTCCTGTAAAAGAGATTTATAGTGCTGCCTCTCTGTTTTTTAGGAAAAAATGGTAATTTTTAAATGGAAGTTCTGGTATAGGTACCTTTCTAGCTTCAAGTGTTTCTTGCATGGAGTAGTGGTGTGCTGCCTGCAGCAGTGCCCAGCAGGGCCACTCAGCTGCCACAGCGTGGTGCAATGGTGGCTTCTTTTTTGTCTCCACAGAAGCAGGGGGCAAGAAGCTGCGGAGCACTGTCCAGAGGAGCACTGAGACAGGGCTGGCTGTGGAGATGAGGAACTGGATGACCCGTCAGGCTAGCCGGGAGTCAACGGATGGCAGCATGAACAGCTACAGCTCTGAGGGAAAGTAAGCAGCAGTTACAGCTGTGTTTGCCTGGCATGTCTTCATGAAACTGGTAGTTAGACAAAAGTGTGAAGAGCAAGTGCAGTAGGTCTCATTCGGTCAAAATTCCCTTTCACAAGCTGGATTTACTGATGGAACCAAGCCCAAGTCTTCCTCTGTGGTCAAAAGACTATCCCATTGTTTGTGCAGGAAGGATGAGGATCATTTGTACCATGCCATGAGAAAGGCTCCTGGTGGGTCAGAGCATCAGCATGCAGTGTGGCAGGAGGGGAAGCAGCTGCAGTGGACTGGCTAAAACAGAAAAGGACGGGTTTTCTTCTGAAAACTACTCGCATACATCTGTGCTTTGCTGAGCAAAGCTTTTCCAGGTGTTGTTGAGTGTGTACAGGAGATTTTCAGAAATTCTGCTAATCCTGAAGAAATGAGCTGGGCAGGCGTATGGACTGTCATGTATCATGATTTTCATAAAAGCTCACAGTAAAGACTAATGAGTGATATGTCCATGACATTGCCCAGAACAATGTTAGTGTGGATAGCTTTATTAGTGGTATTCACAACACTGGACAACACACCTGTAGTGGACATTACATTTTACACGTCCAAGTGGGGGTTGGAGTAGATGACCTCTAGAGGTCCCTTCCAACCCAGACAGTTCTGTTTCTGTGTTACTCAAGATGGATGTTTATTCATGGTTGGTCATTACAAATCTCATTAGTTCTTCTTGCCTTGTAATGGGCCACAGATAATTTATGGCAAGAATTTGAATTTAAATTACTTTGGTCATTTGCCACAACTGATTTCAGTTCCATTATTGAAGAGATGTCAGTCTCAAAGACATTAGAAAGAAGAACATTCTCAAAATGTTTATAATGAATCCTGATTTTAAACACAGTGACTAGCATTCAGTCTAATATAGTAGTTTTACTGCATACGTTTGATATTCAGCCATTGATTTCACATTGGTGAGAAATATGAACAATTATACTTTCATGTAACTAAATTACTGGTAAGGGCACGTATCAGTATCTTATTGAACTGGTCTCATATGAATACTACAGTAATTAAAAGTTGTCTTTAATATATTGGGAAAAGAGAGCATGATGGAAAAATATTGCTGTGGAGATTAGAGTTAGTGAGGATTAGTGCTTCCTTCACCTGTTTGTTTATATGCTGGAGGCCAAACTGCTGCTTGTTCAACACTGAAGTTCTGAAAATTACAGTAATTGTTTTGTAATCTTGGTGTAAATAAGTTTCTTGTGAGTAGTACCAAAACCATAAATGTTAAATGTAAAGCATCTAGAAAACCAAAAAAAAAAAGGACAAATTCGAGTGTATTTATTTTTGTTTGTGGTTTTCTTTTTCAATATTATTTTTTAGTTTGATTTTCCCTGGAGTGAGGTTGGCTGCAGACAGCCAGTTCAGTGATTTTCTGGATGGACTTGGTCCTGCCCAGCTTGTAGGACGACAGACCTTGGCAACACCATCAATGGGTAAGCATTCATGTGCTGTAGATATGCTATAATCTACTGGGTCTGGTAAGTTTAAACATAGGCATCATCTAGATTCTTAGTCTTTAAATACAGATTTCTCATGTGGTTTTGAACAACTCAGTTAAGATCCAAACTATACCCTCAGCAAAGGTAGAACATAACTGTGGATGTTAATTGAGACCCTCAGAAGTAGAAAGGTGCTTGGAAAAATTCAGTCTTTATCTGTTCTTCAGTTTTCCATTTTTAAAATGTGGCTAATGAGACCAGTTCTTTCTCCAAACCTCTTGGATAGTATTGAATAAAAATGTGAATTTAGGTGCAAAGTATTTGTTATTATTGTACTTGGAGACTTTTTTGTATTCACAAGTTACCTTTTCATGCCTTAAACTAGAGGCATAGTGAAGAGATTTCAAGCAGGTTTACAGAGCTACTTTGTACTAACTCCTTTACTGCATTTTTAATCTGAAAATAAGAAATAAGACAAAGAAAATTTAATTTGAAGCGATAGGGGCATGGGAAATGGGAGACAATGTTATTGAATGCTTTTAAAATTTGTTTACTAATGTAAATAGCAGTGAAGAGGATAAGTACTAAGTCACCTAGTAGATGAACCAGATCATAGTGGTGGAATGCAGACAATACCAGTCATCATGTATTCATCGTAGAAATTCCCATAGTTTGTCATATATTTAGGTATTCTGAATTATAATGCCTGGTTTTCTTTTTGTTGTCTAGGAGATATCCAGGTGGGAATGATGGACAAGAAAGGACAACTGGAAGTAGAAATAATCCGAGCCCGTGGCCTTGTTGTAAAACCAGGTTCAAAGACACTGCCAGGTAAGGAAGAAAAATCTTAGCAACAAGAATAGAGTTCTACCAGAGAAATCCAACAAGACCCCAACTTCTGAGGCTTTACTGTTCAACTTGGGTAAACTCTTAGCAAATGCACATATCAGTAGATGACAGCAGTGTGCACTGAAATGCCATAAGGTGAAATGGTATACAAAAAAATCAACCCTACCTCGGGAGGGAAAAAATAGCAGACTGGTGTTTGGGCTGCCAGAAGACACACAAGTATTGTAGTAACAGGAAATACATCCTTTGTTATGGGATAGAAAGGAAGGTATCTAGACTGAAGATGTAATATAGGAATCTGAGGGGTGAAGAAGGAGTCTACTAGAGGCGTGGAATAGGTACCTATGCAAAAAGTAGACCAGTATTTGATACTCATTTTATAATCTGATGTCCTATAACTCTATGTGAAAAGGACAATATAATGATATTTTTAGCAAGCTCTTCTGCCAAAATAGAAATTGTGTCAGAGTCTTTTCTTCACTGATTTTCACCTTGTAGATAATTTGAAATTATTAACAATTTAGAGCATTGATCCAAATCTCACCAAAGTCAATACAAGTCATTAATATACTTAACAGGCCCATTTTGCATACTGTTCAGTGTAAGGATACTATATATAGGAAAATCTGTTTTTTCCAAGTCATAATCTTAATGGTTTCATGGCAAAAGAGACATAAAAAGAAGTAAAGAAAAAATTACACCCGGGAGAAAAGTAAACCAAATGCATGGCTGCTTTGCCTGTGAGTAAATGTTAATATTGCTTGTGGAGATTTGTTAATGTAAGTTATATATCCAGTAAAAGGTAGATTTTATCACATGGTGATAGAAAAGCTCATCTGTTATGCAAAAAAATTGCACTTCTTTACTTACTGTTCTTTATTTTCTTTCTTCTAAGCACCATATGTAAAGGTGTATCTATTAGAAAATGGAGTCTGCATAGCCAAAAAGAAAACAAAAGTAGCAAGAAAAACGCTGGAACCACTTTATCAGCAACTTCTATCATTTGAAGAAAGTCCCCAAGGAAAAGTGTTACAGGTAATTTGCATTAATATTCTCCTGAATCTGAAAATGTCACCTGTACAGTTTTCACTGAATGAGTTTCAAGCTTCCTTTCATGCTTCATTTGGCAAGTTTTGCTCGTTCAGATTCTTGTTGAGCAGATAAATACTACAGCAGTAATGATGCAAGTATAAAGTGCTGAAAAAAATGGAGTTGTAGATTGTTTTGCTACTACTTTAGGTATGGGCTCCTTCTCTCACTGGGCTTTCTTTAGTATCATGGATAACTGCTCTGTTACTGCCCAGGTCATTTCTGTCCCTCCATCATGGTTAGTACACATAGAACTAAACTATGTAAGCAGAAAAATATTTCATTCCTTATTATAATTAAATAAGCAGAGACATTTGATGAATCAGACTGAAGCTCTCATAATTTCTTCTGACATTTTTCTATTTTCTTGTGTTTCCTTTGCTAACAGATAATTGTTTGGGGAGACTATGGACGTATGGATCACAAATCCTTTATGGGAGTGGCACAGATACTTTTAGATGAACTGGACCTGTCCAACATGGTGATTGGCTGGTTCAAACTCTTCCCTCCTTCTTCCCTAGTAGATCCAACTTTAGCTCCTCTCACTAGAAGAGCTTCTCAGTCATCTCTTGAAAGTTCAACAGGACCTTCGTATGCTCGCTCATAGCAGCTGTGAAACTGTTGTCATAGCAACCAGCGTTACAAAAAAAATCAAAAATTACAGGTCGCAAACCCTGGTAACACTGCATGCTTAATGTTGTGTCTTCTGAGCCTGTTTCTAGGGCTGCAATGCGATCCTGTGTTCTCAAGGAAGTTGCACACATTGTGCCCTATGGAAGGCCCTCAGGTGAAGGACTGAAGTCATGAAGAACTGATAGGTTCAGAGATCAGGGACACTCAGTTTTGGTCCAATCTGAAGCCATGGACTAAACTAAAAGAATCAAATCTGTTTCATGCAACAAAAGTCCTTTTCAATGGCATATCTGTTTTGTTGCTCCTGTTTCTTTATTTATCTGCCCTCCCTCCTAAAGCTTGGTTATGCCACAGAAATGGAGTTACCCTCCCGTGAAGCCATGTTACAAGCCAGTGGATTAGCAGGCCTTGGAAGAAAAGAAGAAAGTGAAAATGCTGAAAAAGTCAACTGTCATTTGAAACAGTTGCTTGACATCTGAAAACTCTTCATGCTGAAAAGGTTCAAGATGAAGTGGTGGGCTTCATACCTCCAGCTATAGATACAGTGAAACCCCAGATACGATGGACTCTCTGAAAAATAAAGTTCTGTGGATATACTGTACTGTATGAAATTAAAGAAACTTTTTTGCATGGACAGAGATTTAGCTGAACACTTAAATTATTTTCTTGGGGCTGCAACTTGCAAAAAAAAAAAAAAAGAATAAATCAGCCATTTTCAACAATTTTTATTATTTTTAAAAATAAATTTCACTAGTGCATGGTTTTAAAGGGAAGAGAATGCAACAGGGTGATACAAAGACACACCACGTTTATCATTCTTTAAACCAGTCATGGTCTGTATTTTTGCAGACATATATTAAAAAATAATTTCTAGCAGACATTTAAAATTCTGTTTATGTGACAAGAAATAAGTGTAATATATTAAATTTATTTAAATGTAAAAGGTACAAGCCTTGTAAAGTTCAACATAATGTGCAAATTGTACACTTCTTTTACCTCCTCCTTTCTCTATCTCTCCTCTTGGTCTCCCTTCTTCCTTTTGCTCTTTTTCCCCTCTACCTCCCAGGATGACCATCATATTCCAAAACCTTTTGACTTATTACTCTCTTCTGCCCCATATTTGGTTCAGGGTTGCAGATTGTTCTGCATTTCTGAATAATTTGATGAAAATATTCTTTAAGAACTTACTTTTTTTTCAAGCATGTTGAAAAGGATTTTGCAACATGGCTTGGGAGTACATTAATGTAATTCAGCATGTATTTGATAAAGAAAATATTTGAGCTTTTTGCAATTTATTGTACAGTGCATGGTAACTTAATTTTCATTTTTTCTCACCTTCAAATTGAATTCTACAGCAAAATACTGGAATCATGTGGCCATTGTAAGATGTCTTCAATAAATTTGTTTTCAGCACCAGCATCTTTTCATTCAAAGGTTGAACTATCATTTCTTGAAAGCTTTGGGAAAGAGGAAAAATTAAGTACCAGGTTGATTTGTCAGAAGTAAATTTAAAACACTTTTATTTGCACTAAACCAAATTGATTGCTACATTTTTGAGATTACCAAAGCAACAAAGGTTACTAAGTCATACAGTTCTTCTGCTGTAAAGTTCAATTTTCATAAATTACATTTCTGTTGCAAAAGACATAATTAGGTAATATCAGTCTGGAAAATATCAGTCTTTGGTTCGTAAAATAGCCTTAAAGGAAGCTTATCATTACCACTCTGACAGCTGTTTGACACCATTACCAGAACCCTCACTGCACTCAATGGATCTTCAAA
This sequence comes from Chloroceryle amazona, assembly GCA_027560015.1. Classification (NCBI taxonomy): domain Eukaryota; kingdom Metazoa; phylum Chordata; class Aves; order Coraciiformes; family Cerylidae; genus Chloroceryle; species Chloroceryle amazona. Next base: position 83,953 of record JANHFX010021702.1, on the reverse strand, counting down.
AACCTGGGTTTTGTAGCAGACAGTGACTACCGTTGGGGGGTGCTGCAAGTTCAAGCTTCTCATTAAATGACGTGATTTAAAGGGAATGTAACTGGCTAACATTTAATAACAAAATATCCTTTTTTTTTTTTGCGTCTTTGTATGCCTTTAATACGTATTTAAGGTTTAATACTGAAACCTTGCAATAATTTTTGAAATATATGTTACATTTACCTGTAAGGCCACACAGAATTACTCTGATTTTATTTGAAAATCTATTGAAGCTTCCCATTAAGAAATTGTACATGCCTTGTAAGAGGGCAAAACTAATAACAGTATCACTTAAAATGCCTTTTACTTTGTGCAATATCATATAAATCAAGATTGTGTCTTCAGAGTTTGTATAATGGATTATTGTTAAGTTAATGGGCAGACTGGTAAAATGATATTTATTGGAATAATTTAGACAGCTGTCTACCAGCAGCAAATGAATACTACTAACGTGCAGTCTACAATATCCCCTAGGATATTAAATGAAAATACATAACCATTTTACTGATACTGTGAGATGTGCTCACACATTCTTAGAACTCATAGTCCTATATAAATTATTTCAAATTTTAAAGCGAAGGACATGACGCATGGAAGGTTTGTACATACTTGTCATTATGCAGTATTTATTTTAAAAAAAAGAAAAAAATTAATGTATTTTTTTTTATTTTCACACATCTGCAACTCTACTTATGGTTTAGTCATGTAAATAGCACTATTCCAGTGATCACTGCTGTCTTGTACATAGTATGTTTTAAAAAGTTAAAAGGAATTACAGTTGGGGGAAAAAAAAAAGGGCAGATTAGGCCTGTAATGAACACCAACTAATGTAAATCAAACTCATTCTGGTGATGGTATTTAACACTTTAAATAAAACATTTTCTTTACAGAACTTGTGTGCAGCACTTTGTTGCTTTTCTCTGAGCTGGTCAGCAGCATCCTTGAGCAGAGTTCGTGGCAGATGTCATGTGCAGCTGAACAACAAGCCAGCTTTGCTTCTTGTAACGGTGCTGCAAATGAAATGTCATTTTTAAGTTAACACATTCGCTGCCATGGGGTTTTTGGACTGTGTGTGCACAGGCTGAGGGAGCAGCGGGAAGCTGGGTCTGCCTATTCCCAGGCTCTGTGCTCCAGCCACATGGTTCCAGAGCTGGAGCTGGCTCTAGGCTGCCAAGCCTGGCTATGAGGATGTTCTCCAACACCTATAGAACCTGAAATGTGAAGTCACCTGGTACAGCACGACCGTGACACCTGGTCAGACCTCCAGCATCTGAAACAGGGTGGCTGTACTCAAGGTGGCTGTTGGGGATGGTTGTGGATCAAAGTCCCATCCTGTTCCAGACTGTGTCAGGATGACTTACCCTGAACAATGCCAGTGGTGGTCCCTGCCCAGGTATGGTTCCTGTCACGACTTCACTTGGAAAGCTGTAGATTTTTAGCTGCTGGACTATAATATTAAGCAGATTGGACTGTAAAAAGAATAGGTTTGTAAGCTGCCACCCTATCCCTAGATACCTCCTAATGGTAACTGTCTTTTTTTTTTTTTTTTTACTATGACCAGGGTCCAAATGAGGACAGAGTGGGCAGCTGGCAGTGGTGGCTGCTGGGGCTTATGCAGCCTCTGCAGCAGGGAGCTGCCAGGGGTCCAACACCTCTACAGCTGCATGAGGTGGTGAGAGTGGAGGCTTTTCTCTCTACCTGAATCCTCAGAGGCAGCACCTGAACAGACGGCGACTGAGTGAAACACAAGCACTGCTGCTAAGTCAGGTACCTATGCTCTGGAAATGTACTGAGAGGCTGGCTGGCAGTTTGCACAGCAAAATGTGTGTATTTATTCCAGATATGAGGCAAAATTAAAGCACTGCAGTTCTGTCATGAGATAAAACCACCAAGAAAACAAGCAAGTGTATTTTGGGCAGAGCCCTGTAGGGAACTGTAAGAAAGGAAACTGTTTCTAAATAAACGGCCTGTGTTTAGGACAAATAATGGGAGCTAGCTTTAGCTGGCAAGAAATAAAACTACATACTACAAATACTAGAGGTAAGTTAACTTCTGGAATTATTGGCTTGCCTGCCTACTTTAGATGTCTTGTTTAGAATGAGTCACTGTGGGGTAATCAGAATCTCTCCATCTACTCCCCACTGGCCGCAGAGGCAGAAAGCAGTGACTGGCTTTACTGGAATGTCTAACTTCACAGGAGCTGAGCTTAGGAGAAGTGGACCTGGCCCCAGCAGCCATGAATAAGAACAGACTCCATGGTCCTTCATTAGCAAGTCCTATCTGAATTGCCTGTATAACTATCAGGTCTGAGGGCAGCAGGCAGCCTGATGAAAGAGGAAATGGCTGGGGCTTAATTTCCCAGATCTGACACGCTGCCCTGTGAGGGGAGCTCCCAGCTTCAGGGAGAAAGAGAAGCAGCCATATTAATTAAACCATAGGGCATTAATGCCCCAAAATGTATTTGGCATGAGGTCACACAGGAAAAAAAGAGCATCCCAGATCTGCAGAAAGTCCATGACACAAGACTGGGGAAAGGTTTGTCATAAATACCTGTCTTCTGTGACTGGACCTGCAGCCAAGAATGGTTTATTAAGAAGTACATATTACTGAACTGGTGTTAGCATGAAGACTGAATGGGTGAGTGGCACTGAATGCCATTAGATTTATGGACATGGAGGTTCTAAACCTCAGTGAGGTGGAGCAAGATTTGACACTGGTAGACTGTTTTGAGGGCAAGGCTCAAGAGCAGCAGCTGAGGTCACTTGGCTTGTTCAGATTGGAGGAGGCTGAGGGGTGACCTCATTGCAGTCTACAACCTCCTCAAGGAGGGGCGGTGGAGGGGTAGGTGCTGATCTCCTCTCTGGTGACCAGCAGTAGGACTCAAGGAAATGGAATGAAGCCGCATCAGGGGAAGCTCAGATTGGACATAAGGAAGAAGCTCTTCACTGAGGTGGTGGTTGGTCAGTGGAATAGGTGCCCCAGGGAAGTCGTCACAGCACCAAGCCTGTCAGAGTTCAAGGAGCATCTGGATGATACTCTTAGATACATGGTTTAGTTTTACGTATTCCTGCGAGTAGCAGGGAGTTGGAGTTGATGCTCCTTATGGATCCTTTCCAATTTGAGACTGGGAGAACTTTTGTTCTATAGTGCTGTGATTTCTCTGGACAGCTGTCAGGAATGTAGGCATTCTTAGTCAAAGTCCTTCTGTCTAGCTGCAGTTTTGATAAGGTGATGATCAGTGTTTTACAGGCTCTATGTTACGGTGACACCACTCACTGAAATGAAAAGAAAACCAAATACTGACCCTTAATAGGCCAAAACTCAACCAGAGGGGTGCTCCTATGTGAGTAGTGCATCTGCCACATGAAGAAAAGGCACGTACTACACTTGCCAGGACATGTCAACCTAGTTTGAATGCCAGTATTTTTATCCCTTGATGAGAATAAATCAGCTAAAAAACAACCACATCTCTAATCTGTCCCCTAAACACATGAGCCAGGTGCTAGACAAGGAAATGTTGAGTGGTTCCTGTCAGAACTTTGAACCAAAATACCCTGTTGGCACAGCTCTCAATGCTGAACAACAACAAAAAAAATATCGCCAAAAACAACCACCCCAAGGAAACCCACCACCAAAAAAATTCCCGTTTCAGATTTCTGTGAACTACATTAATTTCTAAGCCAGATATTTTTTTGTTTTCAATTAGCATGGTGAAGTAACAGTAAAGAACACAGTATCTGTACAGCTGTAGGGCTAGGTATTCTAGTTACACACTTGGGTAACTAAGAACTTATTTTTTATACAGTAATTGTTTTCTTTACGTGCTTAGGCGCAGTTTTTGCTTCCTTGTTTTCTTTAAGAATGATCCTTAAACTGTGAGCAGAGCTGAGTTGACTCTCTGTGACTTTTCCACATCTAGTATTTGCCTGGTTTATACCTAAAATGTGAGCAGCTGCTTTAGGCAGCAGATTCAGAATAATCTAGCATGTAGCTTTCTCTCAGCCTACCTCAGCAACTTTGCTTGCCAAACCAGTGTTGATTAACAAACTTCATTGTGACAGCTGGGTGTCAATGCAGTTCAGCAAGCCACACTTACAGCCCGAGATGGATACTCAGGCTGTCTGCAGACATCTAATTTATGTGAAACTCAGAGGGCCAAAATTAAGACTCTATTCCATTGCACTCAATGGAAGGAGACAGGAGGCCCTTCAGGGCAATTCTAATTTGGGATCTTCTGGAAAGCCATTTTGAGCACCTTTCACTATCAGCTGCACAGGAGGCCTGAGGCAGTTCAGCTTCCAAGGTAGGCCATGCAAATAGCTCCTGAAACGACAATGCCACCCTCTGGATAAGACACAAAATAATAATGGGAGCTTATTCCCTTCAGCACCTTCTGATCCTGGAAAACATCCATGAACGTCTCTCTCCTGAGATCTGAATGACAATACATTTCAATGTAGTGAAGGCAAAAATGTGGGGATGGGAAAAATGTACCTACTGAAGCTTCTCCACCCTCTCATGCAAACTTCAGGACTTTGGAGTAACACCATAGCTGACCTTGGCCTTGTTGACAGACTACAGCATGCGGATTGGACCTATTTCTGCTCTCAGCTACTTGGGCTTCACTTGCAGACAAGTAAGATGCCACCTGGCTTCTGGAGCCCCACGACAACATCGTCCTGGTGTCCCTGCCTCAATTCAGCTTCTGGATCTCATTCAGTTCGAGCACATCTGCACTGCTCAATAAAACACACCAGCTCCAGTTTGCAGGCTCAGAGGCTCAGTAGTATGTCTTGCTTTGCAACCGTACACCTGAGCTCTCTTCCTTTCTCCCTTCCCCTCTCCTCTTCAAATAAGATTGCATGTCCCAGACTGCTGGGAATGGGTGCTGGCCTATCCCCAGAGCATTTCCTGGGGCAGTGCTGTCTGTCATGAGCTAAAACCATGTCATGGAGCCATGACAGCGATGGCATGGTACACACAGTGCAAGCCAGGGCTTTACAGTGTGGTTTGTCCTTGCTTACAGATTCAGCCTGGCTACCTTTGCATGTGGGGATGCAGAGCCAGATAGGAATTCAAGTGGATGAGCAAAGGATAGCTCAGCCCTTTCCAAATTGCAAACAGATTTGAAGCCTGTTCCTTTCTTCCATATGATCTTAAATGCTTAAATAAACACAGATCTATCAAGGGAGAAAGGCTGAAATTATCAAGAAATTCCAGAATGAAAAGCTGTTGAAAGACAGCCAGGCTCCTGAGCACTGTGAGCAAAACTGGAGGCTTTGGCTCCAAGCGTACAAGGGCCAGTTGTCCCCTGCCCTAGGAGGGCCAAGCTACGTGGAGTTAAAAGAAACATCTGGGTGCTGTTGAGCCATAATGTGCTGATGCTACCACGGGAGAGATGGGAGGTGTGGGAGCTGAAGCTGGTACTAGGAAAAGCTACAACACTTACCCTGCCTCCCATCAGCAGGAAGGGTAAGAGACAGCGAGCTTGCTGAGGAGCAGCTTCAGGAAAAATAAGCAATAGGATCCATTTTCCACTTTCCCAGAAGTCTGCAGTTCTGGCCAAATAGTTGCCTTGCTCAAGTTGGTCCTACTTGTACAAGCTTATAAAAAGAGAACAGACTCGTGGGCAATTAATCACAAATAGTAAGAATAACATGAATGAAGCAAGCAAAGTAATTAACGTCTGAGGAGAGGGGTAAGAAACCCCAAACCTTTACTAAGCAATTTAATTCCTTCCTCTCTATCCGCTGGCCACAACCAGAGTGACAATTTTTCTAGTTCAGCATCACCTGTGCTATTGTCCTATGACCATTACAGCAGGTAAAAGAAAGAAACCAGCATGCAGGTGTTTTTTCTGATAGAGTGTCATCATTGACCTCAATATCACAACTGCTTCTAACTGATTTTTGGAAGGGATGCAGATACTTGAGTTTCAGGGCTGAAGCTGACTTCCAAACACCAGAGAGAAGGATAAGCTCTTTTGGTGGAGGTTATCCTGCTCCTATTGACCAAAGTATGTCATGTACTTTCTTTTGAAGCATTTAGCAGGGGTACTTGTCAAACAAGAGGCTGGGATGCAGGATGATGATTTCCACGGTCTCCAAGGCCAACCTTAATCTTGGTGCTGATTGCAGTCTTTAAGGATGCCAAATAGCAGTGAAATGAGATGGCATAAAGGTCATGTTTATGAGTCTCCAACTGATATCCTCTTTCTTTCTCAAGTTCCCTTACACCAAAATGTGGGTTTGTTTTGTATTTTATTATCCTATTATTTGCTGAGCACATGTATCCGGGTCATAATTGCTAATACAGCTTGAGTTGTTCAAGACAAATTATTCTCTGAAAAAAAAATAAAAATGTTGTCTTGGGTAGAGGCCAAGAAGAAAATGGCAAATTGGAAGTAAACAGCTCACAATTCATGCAGAAAAGGAAAGTTAAGCCTTGCCTCCACAATGAGCCATTGTCAAATGATGCCAAATGCCATACATCATCTCCCCTGAAAATGAACAAAAATGAATTTGTTTTAAGAAGAACTATTACCCAAAGCTCCACAGAGAGAGAAGACACTGCGATGCAGTCATCTCACACTGAGCCTTCACTGTAACTTTCTTTTGTCAGGAGAGGAATGCAAGTGAGCCTCAGAGGAACCGCTTACTGGGAATGTGAAACCATACAGATCCCTTGAGGTTTTCAGGGATGATGGTCATGGCTGAGTTAGATGGTGATCAACACATAGACAGGGCTGAGTTTTTTTAGAAGTCTTTAGATGTCTCACTAAAAATGAAAATGCAGGTACCAACAATGACTAGTGAAATGGTGGTGAGGAGGAGCTGAAAGGACTCCTTGGCTCTTGAGTGATATGGAGGAACCATGAGCTGTGGGACAAGACCTGCCTTCTAATTATTGCTCCAGTCAGCACTGAATTATGTTATACCCAGCAAACCCTTCCCATACAGTGTCTGAAATGTGTCCTCTACCAAGTGTTCAACTCCCCTGGGAGACTGGGACTCCCCAGAGCAGGTAAATAAGCTACTCATTGGTATCTGCATAAAAGAGGTGTATTACCTCCCTCTGATGGGTGTTTCTGTGAGAAGAGACTGTTCCAGCTTTTGCACCTAGTGATACTGGACAAATTTTGCAGCCATTGATCCCCACTGGAAACTGGGTTCTCCTCCTGCTCTGGCACCAGGCTGTATTCCCTGCTGCATGGGTTGCATAAATGCCTAATCTGCGGTTATGCCTGCCCATGTGTTACAACATTAACTTTACTACCACCTCCCTGCACTGTGATTTACAGTGCCTTCGCCAAGGTATGAAAGATCCCTGGGTACTAAGGCATGAGGGTGCTCTGCCATCTGGCAAATCTCTGGGGGTGGGATTTAGCTCACTTATTTTCAGAGGTCAGCCAGGTGGACATGTGTATCTGAGTGATTGATTCTGTTCTCCCTCTATAGACAGTGGAAATGGTACTTTTAGAACCCAATTTAGCTGACATTTTAGATGTCTCCTTTAAGATGGAAATGGATCATAGCTTAGCTGTACCTATTCTCGTCACTGACTATAAAGGGAATAGCTCAGATGTACATCTAGTCCACTGAATCCCATTAAGTATTGCTATTGAGTCAAATGGGCTTTTGACTGAAGCCTCCTATGTAATTCCAGCCCAGAAGAGACATCACTGCAGCATCCAGTCCAAGGCTGCTGGAGACACGTATGAGTGTTGCAGGATGGCAGCTGAAATAACCCCAGGGGCTGCTGAATTAAGTCACAGTTAGCCTTGAGCTAACCCAGCAGAAACAGCAAAGACATCTCTGGATATGTCTGAAATTGTAGGGGTTGAGGAGTTGTTTCTGGTTTTCAGTATGAGAGCCCTCTCCCAAAGACAGATGGCTGCAGCCCTTCTTCTCTCAGGTAGCTAAGTCTGCCTTAGGCTGTTTTTTTTAAAAGCTTGCCTGGGCAGATGTATTGCTCAGTCTTTCAGCAATAGCATGTGCCTCAGATGCTGGAAAGAGATTGTGCTTCCCCTTTCTCCTGAAAGACTTCACACCCAAATCTCTGGCCAAGAAGGAAAGAGTCCCCAGGAGCCATCACTGAGACACATGATGGAAAAGGGACTTTCCCAGCATCTGTGAAACTAAGTGCCTGGGTAGTCAAGGCAGAGATGGACAGATGTGTGGGGGTGCTGGCTGAGCTGAGGGGTTAGACATGCCTGGGTTCTGCTCCAAGTTCTGAAGAACTGCTCTGTACTTTGGCTTTGAGCAGCTGCTGAGTAACATACACATCAACATCCCTGGGTAGAGATTGCCCACCTCCCACAGACCACTTTACTCACAACACAGGAACAGCTTTATCTGTTGTCTAAAAGAATACCTTTTCTTTTAATCTCCCTAAATCTTCCAATTTCTTCTTTCTCGTACTATCAACCATTATTTTAATCCTAAATTCATACAGTTTTATCCTCTATTGCATGTTCACTCCAGTTGGAGAGAATAATGTTCAGCAGGAAAGCCTGCTATGGAATTTTTGTTACAATGACAGTTACTATTCAGTCACCTATTCAGAAATACCCTTCCTTTTTCCAAAGTGTCAGGCTACATGCTTGAGAAGGAAACCTATCAGCAAGACAGCACTTTGGAGAAGAGAGATGATGGAAGACAGAAGTAAAGCCATGATACTCTCTGACATCTCTAGGGTATATTAATGAAGTTTCTGACCTGATTTTATTTTGAATTTACTGCCTGAGGGGCTTCCACTTCTGAAGAAGGTACCCAGTATCTTTATGCAGCACACATAGATAACACTTGAAAATGAGCCCAAACAGCAAACCTGTCACCCCACCTAAAGAAATGGTGAAGAGAAGGATGTGACTTCAGCCCAAGTCTTGGCACTGTTGTCCACTTGCAACTCCCAGCAGCAGTCTGTGTCCTGCATTTGAAGGAAATGTCCTAATGCTAGAAAAACCAGTCCAGAAGAGGTTCAAACTGAGGTGCGAAGATGTGCAGCCTGATTGCATACACATCAGCTGGGCCTGGATTTCTGCTCCTGTTCCAGTAACAGTGAGACCTGTGGCTGGGGAAGGTGCTGATAGGCACCAAACTGGCAGACCCAGCACTAGGAGGACACAGTTAGGGCTGTATTATGGTGCTGTGCTGAAGGGGACATGGCTTGTGTAAGAAGTGCAGAAATCAGTGCTACACCTGCAGGTTGAACCTGATTTTAGTGGATCAGTTTTATAACAAAGGTCCCAGCCTAAAACATCATATATGACATTGGTTGAGAAAAACATGGGCATGTAAGCAAGGCATCTGTGCTTCCTATGAATATTAAGAGGCCAGTCAGGTCCAAGGAGGTGACAGCACAACCCTCTAGCATGAAGCACAGTCAGAGCAGGAGTAGTGGCTCCTGAGGCTGCTCTAGACACTGGAGCACCAGATAGACACTGGAAGAAAGCAAGCCAGAGCACCCTGAGGGAAATACACTGTCTGTATTTCCTAAAGTTCTTTCTGTATAACTCCTGTATAAATTTCCAGAGCTGCTCTACTCAGGAACAAAGCTTCTGCTGACAGGCAGGTCGACAGCCCTGAAGAAAAGGCTTAGCAAGACCAAAGGCAAAATGCTAAGACATTAGACACTTTCCAATGATGAAATGGCCCTCTTTTTTTATTTTTTTTTTATTCTTAAACACTGGAAAAATATACGTTAATGATGCAGCTAATCTGCAGACATGAGGTGTTCAGCATCACTGTGAGTCTTTCAAGGCTGGGTGTTGTACTAAAAGATCTGGTGACTTGATAAAGGAATTTCAGAGAGGGGTTCCATGGCCTAAATATACCCATCCCTTCTCACATTCATCTCTTTTCTTTTGTACTCAGAAGAAGAGGAGATGATTCTGGCATCCAAACCAGATTTGTGCAGGTATGCTGGTAAACAGCAGAGGTAATTGTTACCTTGGGGAGATGATTTCTGCGGGTTTATTTTTCTAATTAACCTTCAGTTGAACTGCCTATTACCTAACTTGCACCTTATTTTGAGCCCTAGCTTGTAGACATAATGTTGCATAAAGCAAGGAACTGGAACTTGCACGTAACCTCTGTCATTTCAGTACAAGCTGAGAATGCAGAAAACCAACCCAGGAATTTCAGTCTCTTTTCTAAAACAATTTATTGTTTAAACTTGAGGAGCCCACCCTGGAGATGTCTGTCTTAGATCCTTATTTCATCACAGTCAACAACAAAATTCCTGTTAACTGATGCAGTTAAAACTGTACCCAGTGGACTTCTGTCCATTGACTTTTAAGGATTTTGTCACTTAGGAATGGAATAAAAAGTATGCAAAGTTGGATTTTTTTATATGGTGACTATTAATATGAGCAATACAAAAAGACACTTTCTTGAATGTTTCCCCCCTAGTAAACCTCTCATTTCTGATAAAACTTATTTTTAAGGTTTAGCAGAGAAAGGAGAGCAGGACTCAGTGCCAGTCAGGGTGAGTAGAGGAGGGGTCAGATTTGGCATTGATGTGACATCAATTTGCTGGCTCTGCTCCATCATTTGAAGAGCAGCTCTTAAACATGTTTTTGGTTTAGGGCAGCACACTGTAAAGCACTTCCATAAAAGTTTTATTACCTGCTAACACCAGCACTGGCAACAGCTGTTGAGTGCAATATATTATCTCTACTAAATCGCTGGATTTCTCCAGAATTTAGCAAAGGTAAACAAAGCCTTACACTGAGATGAGCAATTTCCAGGCTGGCTGAGGACAGAGACACTGAAAGAAGCAGTCAGCTGAGGGTGACTGATGGGAGGAAGATCTGCAGCCTCTGCTCTGAGTCACTGGGGGCCCTGCAGAGCTCCAGGAAAACAGTGGGCGATAACAGACTTGCCTTGTGCACTGAAGAGTGGCAGGAAACCAAAACGTAAAAGGTTTTATCTCTACTAAAGCCTCCCATTTCCTATGGTAAAAAGTTTGCTCCTTACAATAAATTTTGATTTTACTGGTGCTCTGAATCTTTTTACTTTTCTTGGCTCAGGAAAGGGAAAGTGAAGAGTTATCAGTACAGTTTGTTCCCTGCTAATTAGTTCTGAGGGCTCTGCCTTGCCTGTGGAGAATGGGTTTAGGTTCTCCTCATCCTTGCAGAAAATAGCGGGTTTGTACTGGAGGATTAATTTATTCCAATGCAGATCACAGCACACTCAAAGGAAGGAGGAAAAAAAAAACAAAAACAAACCACTCTACATTAGATACTTGTGCTAAGTATTATTGCCACATGGCAGCAGACCCACAGGCTGGCAGCAGCCTCTCCTGTCAGTACCTGCACGGCCCTTGCCTGCTTGATTGTGTGTCTGTGGCAGCCTCAGTACTCAGACTCCTGGGCACATGATGTGCAGGATGGAGATGAACTTCAGGTCGCATTATTTTTCTGTTCAATTGCAAGACTGTGGAAAGCACATCTGCAACCAGGCATTGAGCCCTCACCGAGCTGCTTTGAAAACCCTGCTGCTGAACTGTGCTATACCTGCTGCTTTTTTTCCAGCTAGAATTCAACCTTATTTAGTGATGGGCTTTTATGCCTCTCTCTGAGTTATTCCTACCTTTCCCTGATGTCCAGAATCATGCTTAAGCATATCCTGTATTTGACAGACAAAAGTCAGTCATATGCAAGCACAGTGAAGACACCAGTGTACAGACAGGCTACAGAGTGAAATCATTCTGTTTAAAATAGGGTCCTGATGCTCTCTCTTCCATCTGCCACCTCTGATGGAATTTTTTTCCCTTCAGTAGCTGTAAGATGCATCACTGCACCACTTAGCCTTGTTACGTGACCACTAGACTACATGGGTTTATGTTTTGACCTTCTTCTTGGTAAAGAATCCCTTATAAACATTTTTAAAATAATACTTACAAACGAGTTCCATGAAAGCATGAGACTAAAAGAGGGGGAAGACAAGAGAAACTTTCTCAGTCCGCTCAGACTGCATCACTTTCTGATCAGTTATTCATCTTACACTGAGAAAGCTAAACCCCAAGATCTACAAACCACTGATGTTAAGATGGTGCAGCTGTTTCACAAGCACTGACCTCTGCTAATTGCAGCAAGTAATTTCACTTCTCAGCAGCGTCTCCCTGGCCTGTGAGGCAAGAGCTACTGTGTACAACGCATATGGACTGGATTTCAGTTCTGGTTTTAACTTCCAACAGTTTGGGGATCAAAAGCCTCAGAAATGCAGTCATACTATGGATGCTCAATGTCTAACATGTTTCAGACTGATAAATACCTGGGGTATCACAACAGTGACTGCTTGTGTGAAATTGCTTCAAAGCTTTGGTCCAAAGGTAAATGCCAAGTCACTGGTTCCATCACTGGAAATGCCTGCGTATGTTTGCTGACTAGACAAGGGGGTTTTGTCCCTTTGTCATTGTCCTAGTTTGAGATAGAATAGAACTAGTTCTGTTCAGTAGTTTTAATATTCATCTAAGTCTGTTCTAAGTAATAGCACTTTCTGCAGTTAGCATATTTTTGCAGTCAGTGTCTGCTTCTTAGAAGTGCTAATGCTCGATGTTTATAGTTACTGCCAAGGATTGGTGTGCAGAATGGCTCTTGCTTATAATTGTTCCATTGGAGACCAAGGTCACTGCTAAATCTTGTGCACCACATTGGGGCTACAGAAAATAAAAGGCTGGACCTGCAGGGAGGAGTGGACAGGACAGGTGACCCTAAACTGACCAACAGGGGATTCCACCCCATGTACAGTACAAAGCTGAGGGATCACGAGAGTCAGTCTCTGCTCTTCAGTGGTCTGTGTCCAAGGAGGAATCTCTCCATTCTGCCTTTGATTCCAAGCTGTGCATTCCTGAATCCAGTTCCATAATCCACTACCTGAATCCTGTACCCATCTGCCACTATGTCCAGTCTGGGACTTCCTCATTGCCTGCTTCACGGCATCAGTGGTGATGTAATTGCCATTGGGGGTAGTGGTGGTATTGGGTTAGATAATTGGCTTTGTATAGCTTTCATTTTATCGTTATTGTTATCATTGTTAATATTTACTATTTTAAAACTATTTTTTTTAATTTACTATTATTATTTTCATTGTTTAGTTTTCTTTTCCAGTCCCTAAGTCTCTCTCCCTTATTCCCTTTCTCTTCCCCTTTGGGAATGGAGAGGGGTTAACAGAGAGTGTATCTTTCCTCTAGTGGCTGGCCGAGCCCTAACCCTTGGCAGTCATCTTCTTTAGATAACTAAAACTAAACTGATTTCACAAACTCTCCTCTCATCAAACTCTGAACTGAAGTTGCTGGAAACAAACTTAGAGCTGTCTCGATAGCCCTGGGCAGTAAAGTCTTCCTTTTACCCACTAAAGCAGTACCAATGCAAGCATCCCCACACCACCTCTGGGTGCTGGTGGACTTTTTAAACCACTTACAATATTTCCAGAAGTCATCTTGGGAGCAGTCTTTGCACTGAAACCTTGGCTCTGGACCTCCCAAATGCAACAGAAATCAGTAGGACTGTTTGTCCTACCATAGGGACCTTTTAAGGAACTGGATGAATTAATGACTTCTTAAAGCTGAGACATGAAACATGAGATTTCTGGGTGCTATAAAATAGCCATGTAAACACTGTCCACATAGTGCCTTAGTGTCAAGAGTTAATAAAATTAGTGACAAGTCAGAATATATAAACATTCACTGAAGGAACCGAAGGTCTGTGTCAAGAGGGAGGGATAGCTGCTTCAGTTTTCTGTAAAGGAGAAGTAATTCTGCGTGGATAGACCATGAGAGGTTTCAGAAGTTTCTAAAGGGACTAGACTCAGTCACCCTTTCTGGGATGCCTGCCTTTCACAGACTCCTTGTGAGATCATGGAATACTCTTTAAAGTCATATCTAAGTACACTAAACACATTCCTGTGCATCTCAAGTCCCAATTTAGGAAAAAAAACCAACACCATACTGTCACACCTCAGAGTGCAGAGCATTTCTGTGTACGTCTTTGTGCTTAGAGAGTGCTTCCCAAAATCAGAATCCCATTAAAATTGGTGTACACATACTTACTATTTTCTACCTTTTTTCTCACTTCTCCCCTTTCTTTGCTCCAATAGATCCTGAAGTTGGAGGTTGCATTCAGTTGTTGGTGGGGGAGCTTCCAGCACCTAGAGTGCCTCTCTGGAGCAATATGATGCTCATGCTGATGTTTTCCTCCTCCTTTCTCCAAGAGCCATCTGAGGTCATGCACACTCTCGCGTCTTTGTTCTTCTTCACTGCTCTGCAGCTCCATGCTGTAGCTAAATTTACTTTAAAGGATACCTTGTACACATTTGATTGTACTTCTTGTTCTCTTTCTTACCCCTAAACCCGGTTTTCTCCAGCTCTGTATTTCTTTAACTGACCACTAGGGAACTGTTTATAGCTCAAGGGTCTCCAGTGGAAGCCTGCACCCCATCTCTTATCACCCCTTGCCTGGGATCTTCTACACTTCATCCTGGGTCCCTGCTTCTCAAGGCATCTGCTGTTGCACCAAGTCTGTATTTCTCTGTGCTACATCCTAATGTTGGCGTAGCATAGTCTACAAATTCTTGAGGCATCAGGCCTTTAGTTTACAGGAGTCTGCACTGCAACCTCCCCTCCCATGTTTATAAATCATGATTTCCAGCTTTGCTAAGTCAGCCACGAGAATAAAAAAATGCTACAAAACAAACTACAGGAAGATTAGGAAACGGTAACTCCAAAACATAACTTTGAGGAACCTAGAGCCATGGTTTATCTCACACACTCACATTTTACATAAAATGCGTCTGGTTTAAGGAATTCTTTTTGCCAGCCTCCCCCAGGGCTACCAGAGCACCCTGTGCTGGCACCACGGCGGTGGGAGATTGGCGATGGCACTCAGGAGCTTCACGCAGTGGCAGGAGGTGAGTGGCAGGGCTGGTAGCATTCCATGCTGGTGGGAAGGCTTCTGAGTAACATGCAGTTTCGTGCTGTAGGCTGGGGTATTCTACATCTACATAACAACAACAAATAAGGAATGTAATAGCTGAATACATGATATCCTGGTTTTAATTGGAAGGCAAACCACAGCTATGTTGTGCAGCCAAGCATGTTCTACAGTCAGACCAAAAATGTGAAGATTGCCTCTCTGAGCCAGCTATTGTGTTTTAAAGCAAAGGGACAAAGATTTACAATCCCCACCCTGCTCTGCGAAAGCTCCTCTTCCTGCACTGTCAGGGTCAGATGAAATGCAACACTTCCATAACTGGTGTTTCTCCATAAACATGAGAAACATCTGAAACCAAGCAATTGTCACTGTAATGTTTGCCATACCCTACCTTTGACTCATCCAAGACAGATCTGTATCTGCCACCACAGTAGCCCTAGCTATCAGCAGAGACATTTTTTAAGTTCCTCTCATTGTGTTATTTGTCAGACACAACCATTAAGGGATTATTAGCAGATAAATGCTACTCAAAATCACATTCTGATGCCACTAGAAGGGTTTACTTCAACTTTTACCTATTCCCTTACATTTTTATGTTTACCTGAGGAACTGTTCTATACAGACCGTACTCAGTTCCCTTAAAAGGCAAAGCTAAGTTTTTCTTATAAAGGAGGAAAAAAAAATCAGTGCAGAAGACGCCTTATAAAAACCTGAGCAGAGAGATGAGTTAAAGACTGGCAGAGATCTTCTATGAGCAATCTGCAAATCCCCTTCTGTAACTATTTCAGTATCAGGAAAAGCTGAGTCTGCTTCTTGTTCACGGAGTCAACATGTGACCCTTTGGAATGATAACAGGTCCTTTTTACCCACTCTATACTGGGTTTGAACAACCCAGGGTAAAAGTTAGGCCCAGGAGTTGCTCTTATTAGCTCTTATTAATTCTCTGATCCTGTAACCATGTAGTTGTATGGATGTGGAGCTGGCAGAAGGTGGCGTTGGGAATACATGGGCACAGGGTAAGGGCATGGAGGAACTATCTCCTCTGTCAGCAGCTTGGACCTGGGCTGCAGAGCAGCTCACTAAGGGCAGGTCTGCCCTAGGATTTCAGTGCTGTGCCAGGGATGTGCACTGGCTTCAAGCAGCATGTTTCAGAGCTACCCAGCTGGGACAGCTCATGTGTATCTCCTTAGCAATAGGGTAGAACCTTGGTACACATGTACCCTTAGTCTCCGTTAACTGCCTCTATAGAGGTCAAATCCCCCATCATGCAGCTGCTAACAGTTATCCTCACTGATCACGAGTGGCAGGTTTTAAACAATAAAGCTGCTTTGGCATCTGAAGATTCAGTTAAGCCTGCCTGCTATTGCCCAAGTCCTACCTGTCTCCACAGACTAGGTGATCCCCTGCTTACATTGACAGAGAGGCACAAAAAAGCATTTTCAGAATCTGTTACCCATACTGTTAAGTATCCCCTGTTTTGTGTGCAACAATCAGATATTCACTGGCCAGAGAAGCACTAGGCCAGGGCACTGCTACATGGCTATGTTCTAGTCACTGCTTCCACAAATACTGGAGTTGCTTCTGGCTCTACACTTAATTGTTCCCATTCATAGTTTCAGCCTCACAATGCACGCGATTGCTCGTTCTGTGCTTCACAGCAACACGTGCTTACACATCTGTAGGTCCTACTGCCTAGAGCTAAGTCCCGAGAGAAGATGATCTCCAGCTGTATCATTGTGTGCCCTGGTTTCATACATCTTTCCCAAGCTGAACCATGCCTGTTTTTGTGGGATGACTCAGGGTAGGCAGGTGGCTGGCAGGAAAGCTCTGAGCAACAGAGCGGAAAAGCAGGACCATCAGTGTAGGCTGCAGCCTTTTCCCACCAAGAAGCACTGCACCAATCCCAAGTATGGAGTTATAGATAGCATTCCCCTAAAGGGGTGGGGTTGGTTATGGTTCTGAAGATGAGGCATTCTGGCCACTGGGCTATATAAGAAAGGGGATGGGAATTCTGCTGTCCTGTGCAATTGTATCTTCCTGCCAGAGGGGATCACTGCAGCCTCAGCTGGGAAGGGAGTTCATGTTGCTTTTTTTCCATGGGAAGAGGCTGGTGCAATTAAGGAGTCCCTTATTGTTCCTCCTGAGCAACCTCACCGGTGCTTGACTCATGTATGCCACTATGTCTGCTGCGCCTCACACTTTAGTAAGCACTGTTCAGAATCAGGCCATTGTATCTGACCTGATATTTTCATCATTATTTCCTATACTTAGTCCTTATCTGCAGTTAATTGATTATAACAAACTTAGGATCAGGTGTTGTGAAAGTGAAATCCACACAGAATTTAGAAACCCATGTGGCTTCTCCATTGATTTTTGGTGATGCTTGCTCTGATTGTGTGCAGTGTGTTCTCTGCTCACAAACAACTCAAAAACTGCCATTACGATGCAATGCTCAGACAGCATGTCAAGTGCACATTAGGAATTTCTCCCACTCTCAGACAAAACCTGAAACAGAAACAAGCCACATCATCTCTGACTTTGATACGGCACCACAGCAACCACAGCTTGGGAGCCTCAGTGGTTCAGAAGATATTTTCTGAACACTCCTGGCCAGCTGCTGTTATAACCTCCAGTCACTGTGCATCCTCTGCAGCCTATTACAGCTGCTTCTGTGAGTGAGGAGCTTCCACTTTCTAAGGGGGCACGCCACTGTTAGAGGCTTAGCCTGACCCTGAGGTTTTGCAACACTCAGTGACTCATACATATTCCAGGCAAGAAACCTCCAACCCTTTGTCCTTGGTTCAGTAAGTTTAGTCTTTCCTGCCTACCCAGCTTCAGTAACACAAGTGCTTTATTACAAAAGTAGTCAGAATTTGGGAATTTTTTCTTAGTAATACTACAGAATGTGTATTCACAGAAAAACTTGTAGAGGGAGGTGCATCTTCAGTTAGCAATTACCATGCTTGCAATTTATTTGTTTAAAATGCGTAGAAAACCCAGAAATAGTTTGCTTGTTGATGTTCCCAGACACGTTAAGATGGCAATGAAGGAAGACCCTGAAGGAAGCACAGAGCACCACAAAGTTATAACTTTATTAAAATTGTGCATTACAAACCTGGAAAATGGTATTTAGACTGAAACTTGGAATATCTTTAAAACCTTATCCTTAAATCCTTACCTCTGCCCTGCAGAAATAAAATCCCAGCTCCATCCCATTTGTCCTGAAAGGATGCTGGCATCATCACATCAAGCACAGAGGGGGAGAGATAAAGAAACTATGACTCTGAAGAAGCAATGGATTTTCTTTCTGTCTTTCCAGAGCACAAGTGCCTATTTGCAGCCCTGAGGCACTTCTGTGGGACTGGATTTTGCACAGCCACATTTTTTTGGATAGAAATGTCTGTCTTACATTTCTTTCCCTAAAAAGTGAGCCAAACAGAAGCCATTGTGTGCATCTTTTGCCCAGTGGCCCAATGGAAGGAGGCTTTGTATCAGTTCCTTGCACTGTCTTAAGTGATTTCAAATAAGTTTGCTTTTTCTTCCCCGGAAAAATGTCTTCAGCACAGAGCAACTCAGAAAAGGGCTGAGGAGTGAAGGAGAAGCAATACGATCTGGTTGGTGCCCCTGAGGCCAGATCTTCCTGCCAGTCAGAGGCAGACTCACAGCTGCAGGATTTGGACACAGTGTTGTCAGCATGTCAGACAGTCAGTGCTCCTCTCAAAGCAGGGCTTCAAGATGACTTTGGTGAGGTGTGCTTAACATGTGTTCCTCGTAGATCTGCTCCTGCTCTTGCAGCTGCTGGTTCCCACCCTCCCCAGTGCAGATATAGTAGTTGGGAAGAAATTCAGTGCCACTGAAAAAAATAATAATTTCCTGATATATTTTCAATCCAGATCAGTTCCGTGTTCATCACCTGAACTCCTGTGATGTCCTCACTTGACAGTGAAAGGTGGAAATCACAGAAGGAAGAAAAGAATAACACCACTAGTGTCCTGCTTTTTCCTGTAAAAGAGACCAAGGGATGGTTTTATTTGACCCAAGCAGTCTTCTAGATCCCAAAGCAGTCAGGACAAATTGCTCCTTGCACATTGTCCTGAAAGAGAACTGCGAGTGGCAAGTGCACATGCAGAGGTGTGAAAGCAGGTGAGGCCAGACACACTCCTACAGCCTCTCAGGATCTGAAGGCAGTACTGGAAGGGCTCTTGGGACCACAGGTATGTTCCACCTAAGTGCTCTGTGGTGCCAAAGTAATTTTTCTTGATAGAGTAGATTAAAAGGATTTTCATGCACCACTACAGGCTAGGGGACAACTGTCTGGGAAGCAACTTTGCAGAGAAAGTCCAGTAGTGAGTGCGGAGAAGAGGCTGACCAAGGCCAGCAGCGTGCACTTGCAGCAAGAAAGCCCACATATCCCAGATTGTATTATGCTTAGTATTGTCAACAGGTTGAGGTAGGTGATCCTTACCTTCTGCTCAGCATTGGTGAAGCTCGTCTGGAGCAGAGTGCCCAGCGCTAGGCTTCCCAGTACAAGAGAGACAAGGACATACTGGAGCAAGCCCAGTGAAGTGTCACAAAGATTATCAAGGGACTGGAGCACCTGTCATATGAGGAGAGGCTGAGAGAGCTGGGGCTGTTCAGGCTGGAGAAGAGATGGCTCAGAGGGATCTCACCAGTGTGTGTAGATACCTGCTGGGGGGTGGCTGTAAAGAAAAGAAGACAGACTCTTCTCAGTGGTGCTCAGCGCAGGGCCAAGAGGCAATAGGAGCACAATGACATAAAGGAAATTCCATTTCAACATAAGAAAAAAATATTTTTACTGTTCAGCTGGTCAAGCAGTGGAGCAGATTGTGCAGAGATTGTGGAGGCTACATCCTTGGATAAATTTGAAACCTGACTGGACATGGCCCTTCTGCACCCAGCCCCGTCAGGAGACTGGACTGCCACTGTTTCCTGGCATCAGGTACTCTTCAATTCCGTAATTTTTTTTAAGACCTGGTTTTAAAATATTTTTCCTTCACATTGTTATTGTTGGGAAAGGATTAAGCCTTTGTGTATTACTCAGTGATACATTGGTAGCAGTCAACATCATTCATTCACTTCAGTTAACTCAACTTTGAATTTTTTGGGCTCAGAATAGCTGATTTGGGGTATGTGTTTCATTCTTACCCTTGTCTGGCTGATGAGCAGTTTTATCTCTATTTTAATATACATGTTTGTCTAGAAATATCTTTGAGCTTTAAAAGTTAGCAAAGTGCTCATAAATAGACACTGAACAACATCCCTTGTTATTTTTAATGTTTTGCTGTTATGGAGTCTGGTGGTAAAACCACTCAAATTTTTTCAACTTTTAAGGAGAGATTCAGAACAGACCAAAGCAGTCAGAGCACACTGGCCAGCAAACCCATGGTTGCATTGCCAGAGTAGCACAAAACCAGCCAAGCCTTACTTGTCTTTAGTTCTCAAATGTCTAATTTCCTTAGCACACTTTGTTATAAAGAGCAGTATTTTGTTAGAGGCAGAATAGTTCTAGTTCCTATTGTTCATGTGTCCCTGATTCATTATAGAAAATACAATCATTACAGGTCAACAGTAACAGACAGAAGGAAATTCCTGGCTGTCAACTATAATGTCATGTAAAATAATCAATGAAATAGTCATTGTTTAGGGGGCTTAAAATGTAATGGGTTTTTAAACTTACTTGATATGGAAGATTACTCTGACTTTAAACTCCAGCTTAAGTTTGGATGATCTGTGTTTTCACACTAGCAGAATACTTGAGCCACTCAAGAAAAGGAGAAGACATGGGATAAGGCTCTTAAAGACTCTAGAGTTGACACAAAAAATAGATGAACAGATCCCCATGGCAGTTCTTAAAAACCTCAGAAGTAAGAGCTGGCAGAGCATGTGCTCTATTTTCCAATCATTAAGTCCATCAGGTATCAAAGTTAGGATGAGACAGTCTGAATAGACAGACAGTTAGATGGGTAAAAACCTGATTGGGTGGTCAGGCTTATAGGGCAGTGGTTAATCTGCTTGTCTGCTGCAGAAATAGAGTGCAGCAGTCTATCCTGGGACCTGTGCACTTAAGCATTATATTGATGACCTGGAGCAGGTAGTAGAGTCTGCTTTCATCAAGTTTGCATATAACACCAAACTTCCAAGAGGTCTGAGAGCTATGCTGCCATTTGAAGGCACCTAGCAAGGCTGGAGGAATAGGTCAAAAGGACAAATTCAGCAAAGGTAAATGCCAAGTCCAGTACCTGAGGAGGAGTAGTAGAATCATGAAATAACAGGATAATTCAAGTTGGAGAGAGAACTTGAGGGGGTATGGACACCAGTGTCCATGGGATGTGGCCTGGGTGGGCAGGCTGGGATGGGAGCCTCTTCAGTTTGACACAACATGCGTTTGAGAAGCCACTCACCTTTTATGAGATTCAAGTTCTGAAGTGCAAACACTAGTGAAATTTTAACCTACAGGATTACTGCAAAAGACTGCACGGCAGGATTTATCACATTTACTAGTTTGCTATAGAACTAGCTCCTGGCTTTGGTGTAAACTGGGAATATCTGAACCACTGTAGAACAGTGAGTGTTTTAGTGGCGGAAAGCTCTGGAAACAACTTCCTGCCACGGGACAGGTACTACCGCCTTGAATCCCACAGCACCACTGGGGTCCAGGTTTGTCCTGCACTCTCCATGGACCCAAAGTGTGTAAACTCTCTGTATGGTAACTTTTACATCCACAAGGACTTGCTTTAAGTTGATGGACTTGGACTGACTTCAGAGTATCTGTCTTAGATGAATGTGGCTTTATCCACCCTCCCTCTTCTCCAAAATCATTGATTTGGTAGCTCCTGATTGCTTGTGCCATGCTGCTGTACTGATTGCATTTGTGCTGGTGAAGGATCACTTGGTCATTTCCCTTCTGATGGTTTGTAGGTTGCCCTCAGCATCACTGCTCACATGCTGCAGCCTTTCTGGCCCAGGACAGAGCTTTGGCCCTGGGCCAGGTTTGCAGTAAATCTTTCAAATCCAAAGCAGGTAGCACAATCTACGTTTGGATGACACCTAAATCCCCCTGGTCATTACAGTCTATGTCAAGCGTAGCATCCACATTGACTTCAAGGACAATAGGACAGATTGAAAAGTCCTCCAAATATAAATGCTTCCAGTGACAGCTGTCATTGATTTATAAACCATTCTCCATCCACGTTGACAATTAGCACATGAATAATAAAGAATACACTTAAGACAAAACATTTTGTACAATTACTGTTTCCTCAGATGGTCATAATTACGTTACTCAGAAAAGTAGTCTATTCTGTTGCTTAACTCTGCTCCGCTTGTGTTAACACAAATGACTACTTTTGTCACCAGTTGGCTAAACTAATGCAGAGTTTGGAAAACACATTTCCTGAGCTAATGGCAGGAACAAATAGCCACAAAAGAGTGAACTATTTACACGTTTCTCCTTTGGGATACAAAGTTCAGAAAAATTACCACAAACACAAAAGATGCTGTACTAGAGCTTTAATTAAAAACAAAAACAAACCAAAATGCACACAATGATTTTGAGTTTGGGAAACAGAAACAAGTCCTATTCTTCTTTGCCACACAGGCTAATAAGAATGCATTAATGTGATGTGTTTGTATCACTAAAGCAATTTATCAACCTTTTTTAAGTAAAGAACTTAAACTTTGAGACAAAAAAATCTATAGGCCATTTTACATGTTCTTCCAAGTAATGGTTAGTAGTCTAAAGGGAGGCAAATAAACAAATTAAATACTTTACATTTAGATAAAATAAAATGATAGTATTCTGCAAAAATTATAGCTTTACAGCTATATTAAAAATATTAATTAAGCTTGGGGTGTGGGCAGAACACATCCTGGCCAGCTGCATGGAGTTATGCCTGCAGAGTTTTTAAATCAGTTTAGTGTATTTTGAAAGCATGTTTTCAATTGCATTAGGGCGAAGGACCACCAGAAAGTGCTGGGGTACATGCTGAGTAAGCCTGATTATGGGTAGGAAGGGCAGTGGTCTCTTTTCTGTCAGATACCCCAGGAAGACCATACCTACTCACCCATGGGTCCTCATAAGGGATTCTCTGCACCTTAGGGCACTGTGTGCACCAAGAGCTGTCAGTAACGTGTATCACATTGGCATCCACCACATTCGATCAACTGAAGAGATGCTTTATTCTTCTTCTTCCTTATAATACCCTAAAAAGCAGAAAGAATACATTGTAATCGTACTGTAAAAGGGGCTTATGTTTCTTCTGCCACACATCCACATAGAGGCACACCCTGCTACCCTGAAACTGAAAAAAATCCATTAAATGTGAAGACATATGAGAAAGGGAAGAGCCCTAAGCAGTACGTAGGTATTGTGTTGAAAAAAAGTCAAGTAATTTCAAATGTGCACAGAGTTATTACACAGCTTTACACACGAGTGAGGCAAAATCCTCTGAATGACCCCTTGGAAGCCAGCTCTTCTCTCCCAGTACAAGTCCAGCTGTCGATATTCAAGGCAGCATGTGAGTCTTCTTTATGTTATATGAAAAAGGAGAAATGTAGACTGGACAGGAAAAAAACTCCAAACAACAGCAACAAAAAAAAACCAAAAACAAAAAAGGGATTCACCATGGTCCTAAGCAGACAAGGTAAAGCAGGGGAGAGGGTCATCACCCCTCCCTCCCTTCCTTCCCATTCTATCATGTTGTTTTCCCTAGGACTATCTGGTCTGTCTTTCACAACAAAAGGTCTTCTTAGGTATTTTTTCTTGATAATACACACAGAAATTTAGTCTGGGAAGCCTGATCATACAGCTGACACCAGCTGTGGGATTGGAGATGGGGGACAGCCCCCAACCCTGTCTGTAAGAGGGAACTATGTTAGTGAATGACCATGGAATGAGAGTGGACCTGGGCTAGTGGTTAATGCCAGAGTTCTCCATCCTTCCCCCTCCTTGGAAAGTTCTTAAAAATATCTAGTTTAGTTTTTTCCTCAGTTCTACTACCTTTCCAACAAGTAGCTTCTCTCCAGTTGTGAAAGGGGAGTACTGGGTGCACTGGGTTGGTACTGTGGAGCTTCAGGGAGCTGGTAATGCTGAGTGATGCAGGAGTGCTGCTGTTTGAGCTTTTGTCTGGAGGCAAAGAGGGCAACATCTGTAATGAAGCTGAAGTACCAGGTGGTCCCAGGGTTCATGTAACAGCTCCAACCCTGTAGCAGGGTTCAAGGAAGTCTGTCTACTGTGGAAAATCTATCCTGCATCATTTCCCATGGACACTGAAAAAAGCCCATTTTTAGCCAGGTTTTGATGTATCCAGGCTGAGGAGTAAAACCACCATCTCTGCTTTGCAATTTTGTGATACGTATGGTGCTATTTCCATCTGAAGTCATGAACCGCAAATACTATTTTGATTACTGGATTAGCTGCAAATTTTTGCCTTCATCTTGGATTGAAATTCCTGGAAGTGGTGACACAGGACTAACAAGAGACATTTGTGAAGCTCTAAAACACTGTTGATTAAATCTCTGGGCAAGGGCATGTCCAGACCAAGAAATCACGTGAGCTGGCTGGTTGCTAAGCAGCAGGTCTGGTGGGAACAGTAACAACTTGACATGGGATTCACGGCTTCATCTTGATATGGAGGATCCAGTACACAGAGAGGAATTCTGGATGTTGCAGGAGGGGAGAATGATATGAGAGGTCCCATGATTTGAAGGAAATGCCTTGTGTGTGACATGGGGTCTCCTTCTCCGAGAGAAAGGTAAAACCCTGAAGCACAGTTAGGAGTTGGGAAGCACAGAGGCATGGGAAGGTGTTTTTTATTGTTTTCCCTGGATCCATGGTTTTTTGGGTTGCTTAAAGAAAGGAATCATTAGTTTATTAGAAATCTTAATATTGTTTGTGTGGCTATGAGACATCATGTGTCTTAATTGGATGGGGCTTTAATGGAAAGTGTCCCTGTCCATGGCAGGGGGGGTTGGAACTAGGTGATCCTTAAGGTCCCTTCCAATCAAAACCATTCTATGATTCTATGATTAATTGAAACCTAGATTTTCTGCTTGGATGGAGGACTGGAACTGTAGGAAAAGGTCAGTTATAACTGTGCTAAAGTTTTGCCAAAAAAAAGACAATCCAATTGGCTCAAACCAGTTACCTCTTATGTAAATCCCAGTGATGTAAAGAACTAGGCCTCTTCTCTTGGTAGGGATGTCAGGGCTGTGGCATTTAAAAGAAAATAAATCTCTCCACTGAAAACATGAAAGGAACTAATTGCATCTTAAGAGAATGAACATTTAGAAAGCTACAGGAAATGAAGAGTTAATACATAACATCTTTCAATAGTTACTCATATCCACAGCATTGGTATTCTGAATAAATGGTAGCAAATCAATTTGACTAAAGGTATGACAATTTTATTTCTTTCCTCATCTGAGCTATACTGTCTACCTAATAGTTAAGTAAGTCTTATGAAACTTCGGTGAAACCAGGAGTATATTCACCACCTTTTACTGAGAAGACTTAGTGCAATTCCTTTTATGGACACTTCACCTCATTAATATTTAAACACGAAAAGTAGTTACAGTGTATTCAACATCTTCCTTTATTCCCATCCAATTGACTCAAATGTTTACAGCATGCCAGAAGCAAAAGACAATGCAGTAATTCTGTCATAGCACTGATATTTGGGAATGTTGTAAAGTACTTAATAGGGCATTTGTCAGCTAGGAGCAAGTTTTTCAGCAAGAATTATTGATTTTAATTATCATTGGTAGAGCTTGTAAAATATAACATAATCTATGTTTCAGATTTTGAGCATATCCCGGGCTAGCTGTCTATTCAAAGTTCTTCTCTACTCTGCTGCCACAGGTCCACACATGGGAGGAACCAACAGGGCTCTTTCCCTGTCCTGCTTCCAGAACATCTGGCTGATGTCTCCAAACAGTTGTTACCAGCATTATGGCTATTAGTAAGTTCTTTCAGCACAGTGTAATTCAGCCTATTAGTAACTGCAGTTCAACTCAAATGGATCCTCAAGACAGCTACCTTTCTGACAAATCCCTTAGTTAAAGTCAGTTTTAACTGTATTTTCCTGGTCCTGGTATAAGATCTGTACTGTCTGAGCACTAGGAGAAAATCTCAGGCTCTGTCTGGCTTACTTCAGCTGGAAAGTTGTCTTCCCCAAAGCCTCCTCTCGCCTGTTTTCTGCCAAATGCCCTATTACCTGTGAAATCTTTCATTCTGCAACCTGTTGGCTGATCATAAAATCTATGTTTCCCCAAATTTTCCCATATTTATAGAATGTTTGCATTTCCAAAGTGGCTTATCTCATCTTGAACACAATCTTTGCTTGATTGCAGGAAAGGAAATGGCTGATTAGCTGTTTTCTTCCTAAGAAAGTACAAATGTTGATAAATGCTAATTGAAGTTGTAATTACTGAAGAAAGGATAATATACTGGAAGCCGGAATGTTGCTTTCAGTAGAAAAGCAGAAGGAAGTAAATCTGCTATAATAGACACTCCTTTTCTTATAAAACACATACTTTAATATTTAGTGTTGTTTTTTTGTATTTCTCTTCATTAAATATAAGCTGAGTGCTTACCTGTAACAATTAAATAATTAATTGCTGCAATCAGACTTGTTTCAAAACTTATATTTAGTTGGTTTAAGATCCCCCCCAAATTATATAACCACAGAAAATGTCTTCCCTTTTCCCCTCTTTGCAGACAGCTAGCAGTACTGTCCTGCATTGACTATCATCGATAAGAAAAAGGTTTTCTTCTACTTTGCACCACACTAGAATTCTCTGAAAATGCCATACAGATAATCCTCTGATTTTACTAGTAAATTTTGAAGTCAAAAAATGTATGAGTTGATCAGAAAAAAAGCAGCATCCCACCCTTCTGTTTTTATCACTAGAAGCTTACTTTTTACTAGTGTTGTAACAGTATTTATAAATAAACATTTAACTTCTCCACATTTGAATTATCTTCTTCCCTTTGACCAGAACTGTCATGAGCTGCAACTTCCAGTTGATAGAATGTGTGCTGTCTCTCTTTGCTTGTTTCCATAATGAATAATTTAAACAACTCCAGTTAGACAAAGAAAATAACCCAAAAATAAAATAAATAAAATCCATTACAGAAGCTATAAGGGCCTGATACAAATCTTTCCCATCTCACTTTGTCATCATTCTTATTGTGAGTCCTTCCCAGGATAATTATCTTCTGTGTCCTTGGATGTCCTGCAACTCAAGGTTCTGCAAAGGCAGGAATGAGAGTATCACTTTAACAGTGGGGCTGTTTCCGAGTTCCCCTCCTTGTGGAGGCTCCTGAGAACCTGCCTGCAGAACACGACTGTCACAGGAAAGGTCAAGGTTAAGTTTTAAGACCATAGGCTGATCACTCCCTTTCCTGTTCTTTCTCTTTTCTTTCTTCTTCTTGCTGCAATGAAGGCACCACTACCCCTCTCCACATCCACGCAGGAGCATTAACTACAGCCTTTTTCCCTAATTAGCTGGGGGAACTGCTGGAGAACACATATTCTCAGTTCCTATGTAGTTCAGGCTCAAAGCTTCATTGGTTTTATACCTCTGAGGAGATAACTCTGCTGTTAATATTTAATGGCTTGAGAACTGTTAATATTTTTGTAAATGATGTAGGCTGTGGCTGTCTGGGAAGGTAGCATGTCCTGTAAAGTTGCAGAAGAGATGGGAATCTATAACACTACCTATTAATGTCTAATAAAGTTATTTTTCCATAACTCTGCAAACTTGTAGGTTTTGAGGTTTCTTTTGTAATGCTTTGTGGGTTTTATTCTCTGCCTTCCTCTTTGTTTTACCAGTTCTTCTTCCTCAAAACACTCTATTTCTATGCTGGTTTGAGTATTACATACTCATTGTACACAAGAACTCACTTTATTGCATTAACTGCTTCCTCCCCCTTTTAATTTAATTTAAAGAAGCCATTTTTCATCTAAACCATGTGAGAGTCAGAAAACAGAAGACAGAGAATTCAGTCTTTGGCCAGAAGTAGACAACACAAGGAAAAGCTTGAACTGTGTCAAGTATTGTCTTGCAAGCCTTAGGCTGCCTTACTTTTAAATTTGTTTGGTGTTGTTTTGTTTTGTTTGCTTTGTTTTGTCTTTTTTGGGGGGTGGGGGGTTTGTTTTTGTTGTTTGGTTCGGCTTTCTTTTTTTGTCAGAAGGAACTTTCTTATTAGTCACTAACCAAACCCAAAGACTGAAAATAATACTTTCTTGCAAGTTTCAATCAAGTTAGCAAAGTTATAAATGCCTTCAAAGTCACTGCGGGGTGAAGATAGGAATGCCAGACCTATTTTTTAACAATATTGCCAGATGCTTTGATAGATCCATTAATAATTCTACTTATATTATTCCAAGTAAAGATTGCTATCCAGCTGCTGTTCCTTGGCTATATTATTTCTTTCCTTATCTCACTGATTCTTTTCATAGAACACAATAAGGAATTTATTAGTAATGTATCAGATTTCCTGGTGAGATATGGTCCAATAAATGCTGTTAGTACATTTTTCTCTTTTTTCCATGTAACCTTTTTCCTTTATCACTTTGGCAGTCTTTGCCATATGGATACCTTCACTGGAGCAGTGCTGACTTCAGATATCTGCAATAGCATATATTATGGAAAAATTAGATCAGAATAGTTTGATATTTCATTACTGTGTAACTGTGTGGGGCAAAACCTTTTTGTGGTGCATCTTATTTATTTTTCATTTCCTTAGAGTCATTTAAAAGAGTCAGTTCTTATGTCTGGTGTATCTTTCACTTTGGTGAAAAAGATAATAGGGCATTGACTGAAAAATAGAATAAAACCACAAAGGAAATAAAGGAATGAAAAATCAGTTATCAATGTATGAATAGCTTGGGGTTTACTTTAAGCTGATTAAAATGATCTGGAATCCACTTCTGGAAAATGTGGTCTGTGAGTATCCCCAGGTGTTCCCCAACTAAGCAGGACCTTACACAACATCTTCAGCCTGTGAATTTGCCTTGCTCTCCCCAGCCCATCCCCATCATTCCAGCTCAGCAGAGGTTACTACCCCTCTCAGATTACCCAGAATAACATCTTGGGCAATCTTTAGCTAGTCTAACAGTGTCAAAGTGATACTACTTAAGGGTTTTTAATACACTTTTTTTAAGCAATGTGATTTTGAAATGAGTTAAAGCAGTACACAAGCAATTGCATATGTGACTCTAAGGAGAGTGGAAGGCTCAGGCCAAGACATGAGCCCAAAACAAGGCGCATGACTGTGCGAGGGGAAGCTCCAGCCTAAAAGCATCTGTCTATGAACCCGCCCAACAGTTCAGGCTATGGAGTGAAGGGCAGGAATACCACAGGCAGCCATGAACCAGCAAGCATTTCTTTTGAAAAAGGTTGTTATTACAGACCCCTTAACCCAGGATCTCACAAAAGCATCATCCTCCCTTCTAGTAGAGCTAGTTAGGCAGGTGCAGCTCCTCTTTATAACTGTGAAACTGCTACCAGCACTTTTTAAAATGTTTCCATTTCAAAATGCCTATTCTCTCTGCAGTTGGAGGTTGCAGCTGTAGTTGGCTGCATAATTTGTTGGGAGTGACATCTCCAACACAGAAGAGGTTATGCAGTATAAACAAAGTGAAGAGAGGCATTTCCATCTTCCAGTAAAAGAAGAAGGATGTGACAAATCTGTGCCTTGGGCAGTCACTTTATGAAATCTGTTGGGCACTCAATCAAGGCTCCATAGAAAAGTATCAAGATCTCATTTTCTTGGGATCAAGTCAGAAGCATTTATGTGGCCATCAGCGACGATTATTCGGCCATAAATACCCTTCTAAACTGATTTCCTGGAGACTCTTAAGAAGCTTCCCCAGTTCAACTCACAGGAATAGTTCTTTATAGCAAGCATCACATTAGTGTTTTCACAGTGACTCAAACACCACTTTTATATCATACAAAGCTTAGCTTCAGCTACCACCATTGGATACAAGCTTTACCCAAGTTCAGCACTATTTGAACTGGGCTTTTCACTGGACCCCATCAAAAGTGAATTTCTGCAATTTCAATTCACTCTGAGAAAATTTACTCATAGCTATTGTGTCACTGACTCCAGACATCCTGCTCATCCAGTGAAGCTCTGCTCACCATGAGTAGTGATCCACAGTCATTATTTCATTTCCTCACATATTTAGAAAATAAAATTTAATTGTCTTATTTTAATTTCAATTTCTACTGTAGCAGTAAAACAGAAACAGTAATTAAAACCATGATAAATACAAGAGCACAAATACTTACAAATGCTGATCTTCATTTCTCTACTGGCTCTCTGGAAGTCAACCACAAGGAAGGACTATTAGTTGCCAAGTGATCTTCCTTAGGCAGCAGCAGGTAGAGCAGAATATTGAGTGATTTAAATGTAACACAATGTTCACACAAGCTCTGAACTTGCTTTCTTTTGCAGCACACAGATATGTCACAAAAGGAAAAAACCCTCTGCATCCTAAAGAAAAACCCAGAGAAATATGCATCCGTATTGCATATTACAATAGTTAAAGCACAGTGTTATCAAAGCTCTGTTAATCACAGCATTGTTATCAGCTGAAATACATTAAGGAGCTACCACAACAGTAGGATATTGAGCAGTGACATTTCTAATATTATGTACAAGAAAATTTTGCTAGTCATCCTGCAGGGATTAAGAAGAAAAATGGGAAAGAAGTCAGAAATGCACTAATTCTCAAGCCATCCTCACTTTTTTAGTGCAGAGGGATCTGTACTGCACTGGCAGACGTAGTGGAAGAAAAAACCCACAGCCATTACCATACCATTGTTCAAATTAGTGAAGTGTTCCTCCCCATTTACAGTGACCAGTACAGGACAACAGCAGCAGGAAAGCCCAGGAACCAGGCAGCCCCAGAAGCTGCTGTTGCTGGAGAAAATAGTCCCCTAAGAGGGGCTCATGCTGTAGTCTGTGACCCACTGGTCTCGGCCACTGCCAGTCAGCAGACATTCGCTTTGGTCCCAGAAAACACGATTGACAGTTGTACTGACACAACAAGGTGTGCTGGGAGAAGGTCACTAAATATTCTGATTCAAAAGAACTGCCAAAAAACCCCAAAGACATCAGCACACCTGAGAGGTGTCCCTGGTTGCACCATACGGGTTGGGAATGACCAGCTGAGGCACTTTATCAACATGCTGAATCACTGGAGGGAGGTACTGCCTCAGGTAATTGAAATAATGAGGCCACAGTTCAGGTTTCAGGATCGATTTTGCCTTTTCTGTACGTACTTTACAGGTTTATCTGTTCTCTAGGAGAGGCTAGGAGCCATGACTTGATTCCAGTCAGCAAGTATGGGTGAAGCCTGCCCAGAGCTCCTTGTGCTTGAAAATGTAGACTGGAAAAATGTTTTTCTACCCAGATGACCACAAACTACTTTCTTTCTCACATAAATAGTCCAAGTAGATGCAAATATTCCTTCTTCCCTCCCTCCTTTTTGGGCCCAGTTCTTTGGCTAAAAGCTGCTGACATGGCCAGCATTTGGATTAATATGAACAAACTTTCAGTGCCATAACTCACTGGTCGAAGAAGAAAGGTCCTGTTGCACACTCCCACTGCTGGTGATGTAGGAGCCTCTTCATGAAGCCTCAAAGGTATTATGAAATGCTGCAAAATTTCCATGGCCAAAGTTAAATCCTGTGTCTATAAACTCTTTGATTTCTCTGTATAAAAAAATAACTAGGAGTTAGACAGCATCCCAGGTGAAGAAAATATTGCCTTCTCTAGACTGCAGAAATGAAGAAAATGATGAGCAATGAATGCTTGGTGGATGTTGAGAAAGACTTGGGTCTCTTCAGAGATCTTGGAAGAATCCCATGAGATATGGTGCAGGATAGAAGGCAGGTCTAGGGCAGCTAGATGATATTTAAATCAAGCAAAGGCAGCAGGAGGCCAGCATGAATGAACAGGGAGCTCCTGCCAAAACTCAAACACAAAAAAAGAATCATAGAGGAGGGGGAAGCAGGGACAGGGGCCCAGGAGGAATTTAGAGACACTGTCTGATTGTATAGGGATGGAGGCAGCAAAGCCAAAGCCCACCTAGAGCCAAAGAGCAGCACAAAGGTCTTCTACAGGTCTATCAGCAGCAAAAGAAAGACATGGGGGGAATGTAGGTGCACAGCTAAGTACAGCAGGGGTCCTGGTGACAAAAAAAGGACATGGAAAAGTCCAAAGTACTCAATATCACCTTCATCTCTGCCTTCAGTATCCTCCACCTTCAGTAATCCCAAGCCTCTGAGACCAGAGGGCAAGCCTGGAGCAAGGAAAACTTAGCCTTGGTGGAGGAGGATCAGGTCAGGGAACATTTAAACAAAATAAATATACGGGACCTGATGGGAAGTACCCATGGTTGCTGAGGGATCTGGCTGATGTCACTGTGAGTCCACTCTTGATTATCTTTGAAAGATCATGGCACCTAAGGGAGGTTCCTGAAGAGTGGAAGAAAGCAACTGTCACTTCAAGATCGTCAAGGAGGATGATCCAGGGAACTACAGTCCAGTCAGTCTCACCTTGATCCCAGGGAAGGCGATGGAACAACTAATTGTGGAAACCATCTGCAGCAGATATTCAACATAGATTTACAAAGGTAAGGGGAAGTCATATTTACCCAAACCGACAGCCTACCATGACATGACTGGCTTGGTGGGTGAGGGGAGAGCAGTGAATGCCATTTGCCTCAAATTCAGAAAGGCTTTCCAACACTGTCTCCTGTAACATCCTTAGCTGACAGTTATGCTAGAAATATGGAAAATGAAATGGATTTAAAACTGGCTGAACTGCTGGGCCCAGGGGGCTTTGATTGGCAACACGAAGTCCAGCTGGACAAGATTCACTAGTGGTGTCCCCCCGAGGCTGATACTGGGGCCAATACTGTATAACATTTTCATTAATTACCTGGAAAGAGTGTACCCCCAGCAAGTTTGCAGATCATACAAAACTGGGAGGAGTGCCTGATATACCAGATGGTTGTGTTGACATTTGGAGTGGCATCACAGGCTGGAGAAATGGACCAATAGGAATCTCATCTGTCACAGAAACAAACACACAATCAAAGAATCCCAGAATAGTTAGGAATGGAAGGGACCTCTGAAGGTCATCTGGTTGAAACCACCACCACACACACCCCCTGGTCATGTCGACCATGTCCAGATGGTCCAGAATCACCATTCTGTGTTTCTGTAGACATTTGCTATATGCTCCTATCAAGGCTGAGATGTTGGGCTCAATGGAGACTTGGTCTGACTTAGTATGTAACTTACTGGGATCGCTTGATAGAGTTTCCCCCTATGTAATACTATGAAGGATATGTTCTGCTAAAAGATCATTTCATTCATTTGTCATATAATGAACAGAGACTTTCTCCAGTTATAGATGATCCAATGTATCTAATTATACCCTTACATTATGAATAATTTAGATGCTATGAACTCTATGTTCATCTTGCTGCCTTCCAGCTTTCTGAACTTGTTCAGAAGCTGCTTTTGAAACATCAGGGGTATGGATGCTCTGTGGAGGGGAAACCTGGTCTTACAGGGAGCCACTGAGACCTGCTACTTCAGTGCTGTAAGTACCTGCTGGAAACCCAGCTGTCTGGAAAATTACATGCAGGGACATTTCAACCAAGGGCAAATAGATAATGTACATGCCAGCACATTGCTGTTGATGATTGGACCAGACTCTACAAGGAGACCAAGGACAGAACTGACCCTGCCGTACAGCCCATGATCTTTGAAATCAGAGTCTAAATGAGACTTAATATCCAATTTTAAACTCCTTAGGTATAGTAGGTGACATGTCTGCCTATGACATTTCCAAGAAAAGCAACAGATACATTTTATTCCAAAAATCAAGCTGGAAGTTTAAACATAAACAGTAAAACCACAATTGCAAGTTAGTTCTGAAACTGGTTATAAGAGATGGTGTGTGTAGGGTGTTATTGTAAAAGTATCATAGGTGATTAGGAGACTGTAAGACTCTCCTTACTCTTTCTGTTGCTGTCATGCTTGTAAAGTGCTGTATCAGCCTTTTATTACCTTTAAAGTAAGTCTGTAGTCCTCTTTATCAGATGGCCTGGATGGCAACTGAATGAAAGGACCGACTGCTTCAATGGATCAGTCTGGTAACTGGGAGGAGCTGTGTGACCCATTTCAAGTGAAGAGTATGGGTGTCCAGAATTACCTTCTTTCTCTTCCATACAGACAAATATGAAACAAACTGGTCTGCAGAAAACAATAGCTCATTTAAAGTAAAATTTTAAGTGCCAAAGTTAAAGCAAAGTAAGATTCTTAGGTATTTTCCAGAAAGCTGTAAGAAATACAAATTGATTTGGCTACTGAATGAATCAGAAGTTATGAAAAGTTTCTGCTGTGTATTGAATTCCTGTATCACTGTGACAACAAAATCTCTCCCAGATTTTCAACCCTTTACATGTTTGAAGACAAATTAGCACTTCTAACCCTTTATTCCTTAGTACCATGAGCAGGAAGCAAATCCATTTACCACATCCCATAAATGAACGTTTTATTTCTTTGCAGGAAAAATACTGTCTTGCAAAAATAAGAGATCATATGTCTGCTTATTTGTGTTAAAAAAGCTGCAGGGTATTTAAGATGCCATCAATCCCTAAATTACTCTGCAGTTTTTTATGCAGATAAACTCCTGGAAGACAAACTGATTTCACCCTTTCTTTAAGACCTCAAAGCTACTAAAGAATAATATATTGTTGTGGATTTTTTTTATTACTGAGTTTAAATGTTTTGCTTTTGGTAAGTGTATAATAGTCTTTAAACCTATTTAGAGCAAATGTAGAATATGAACACTGCACAAATACGTGGTACTGTGCCAGTGGATAACAGAAGCAAATTTAAATGGATTTGATAGTTCAGTCTTGATGGGTAAGGCATCTGGTGAAGAGTAAAATAATTTAGGTTGGAAGAGACTCCCAGAATACATCTAGTTCAATTCCCTGCTCAAAACAGGTCCAGATAGATGACATTGCTCTGTTGTACTGAGATTTCTGTGCTGGACACAGCACTCCACATGCAGTCTCACCAGTGCCAAGTTGAGGGGAAGAATCACTTCCCCTGACTTGTGGGCAAGACTCTTGCTAATAAGCTTTGGATGCCATTGGCCTTCTTTGCCGCGAGGGTTCATTGCTGGCTTATGTTCAACTTGTTTTCCACAAGGAGATCCAGATCTTTTTCAGCAAAGCTGTTTCCCAGCCAGTCAGTTCCAGCCTGTACTGGTGCTTGGGGTTATTCCTCCTCAGAGGTAGAACTTTGCATTTTCCTCTGGTGAACTTCATGAGATTCTTGTTAATCTGTTTCTCCAGACTGTCAAAATATCTCTGAATAGCATCTCTACCCTCCTGTATATTGATTATCTCTATTAACCAAGGACTTGTACATAATTTGAGTGTCTTTGATGGATATTTAATGTGGGCCATTCTAAGGGCCATATTCTGCCAGACTGTCTACAGAAATATTTACACAGATTTCAGTAGGAACATTCGTAGGGTAAGAATGCTTAGAGCTTCAAAGTTATTTGGTACTGAATTGCTGCTGGTTTCAATGGGAAGCACCAAAATAGCTTAGATGTTCTAGACATAGGGCATTATTTGACATGAAATTAAGTCTTTGAAATCTGGGCCCAGAACTCATTTGCTGATATCCATTACTCTGCCAGAAAGAAAGTGGAAAGTGGCACTTGCAAATTATATACTATTTTGGTCTCTGCATAATGTACTTCCTCATTTATCTTTGTCAAAACCAGAATAATTTCAAAATTTTAGTGTGCCTGAGTCATTGAGGGAGGGTATAGGAAACCAATTACTCATGTGAAATTCTTTACTACTGCCCATCCTGGTTCCTCACCAAAATCAAGAGACAGACAGCACAGTGAAGATCCTTCTTGCGCTTTACAAGAGGGCCTGTAAGTAACACTTTAGGGTTAATATCAAGGAACTGTGGATAATAATCATGGACTGAGTTAGCTGTTCTGAGGTTAAAGGATTTGCTTTAAGTTAATTGCTGTCAACTTACTGATTGGATAGTCTTTTCCTACAGTTCAGGAAACAGTTTAATCCTAACCTCTCCCAAAACTATGTATAGCAATATTGTGTGTAGGAGAAGGGACAATGTAAACTCTCATGCTCCCTTCTATCCCTCATACTGGAATTTTCTGTGTTTTGTAGAGTTATTTTTGATACTAGACTAACTACCATTTGGCTTTCCCAAACTGTGCCTCCATTCCTGCCTGTGCTTTAGGGGAAGAATACATCTGTGGGTCTGCTGCATCAGGGCTTCCAAATGTAACATGGCCCATAGCAGTATAAGTCAGAAAATTTGATTTCTTGTTCCATGTTCCTTCCATAGGTGTCCATTTTCTCCAGCTGCACAAGACACATTTTCTGTGTCCTACTCTGAGCTCACAGCTTGATCAAATATAACCTGTGCTTGCAATGGACAAACATAGGAAGAGGTTAATCTCACCTGGCTTTGGATAGCTCTGTCTGAGTAATCCAGACTCTTTTCATAGTCGAGATAGAGAAAAAGCTCTCATAGGATGCCATCCATCTCATGTGAGGGTGGACTTCTAAACCAGGTCTGAAATATGGCTCTGGGCAACTGTGCTTTTCTCCTCATTGACATAAGGACAGATGTGGACATTACAGAATCACAGAATGGTTTTGGTTGGAAGGATCTCTAAAGATCACCTAGTCCAAGCTCCAACACTACAGACATCTGACAGGAGATGACATTTAACCAATTTGTGGCATCCTAAAGACCTGAAAATTTCTTGCAGTGTTCAGAATTTACTTGAGCCATGTATTTTAAAACACATGGAGAAAAAGAGATCTTGATCGATTGTTATTTTCGTTTGGGTTTTTTTTGCTTGTGTATAAATTGATCTATTTGCATTGCTGTGTTGTTTAATATTTAAAGGTCCTATGTGCTCATATTTGATTAGCAGTTTTAGTCTTCACCTGTATTTGGTGTGTTAAGTACCACTAATTCTCCTTCCCCCTGCAGTTAAAAGCAAATAAAATGAACGTAAGAAATGCGAAAGTTCTCAACAAAGCCCTGGGGACAGTTACAGTAATGTTCCAGGATTTTTGATTGGGTTTATATTTCTTTGCTGAATGCCCTTCATTGACCAAAGGAAATAATGTGGCACTCCCTCCTATATTTTTGCCTCTAGTTCAGAATTGTATTTTTTGATGGTATCCAAAAAAGGGAAGTAATTCTCTTACGTTTCAATGTAACTGATCCAGGCGAGGAGAGAAGGCTGCTGAAACTGCCAAAATAGGAAATAGTTGTTTTCATATTCTTATTGTGTGCTTTCTCTTCCTTAATTCCTGTAAAAAATCCAAACAGGATTTACTAGCCAAAGATCACTATGTGGCTGAAGCTTTAGCATCAATGGGATATTAAGTTTCCCACTTAACCTAAGGTCTTTGTAAGATTTTATTTTTATGTATGAGGATCCTGTGCCCTGCACAGGATAAAGGGGCTGCCAACCTGCCATAATCCTCCTGAGGTCAGCTCAGACAACAGTGCTGCACAGAGGAAAGTTGTGTCCGACTTTGTGTGAGGGCACAAAAACTGGGTGGTACTAATCAGTCCTAACTCAATCGGACTTGTAGTCCCCAGGCTTTATCTTAGGTCTGTGTCAAAATAGAACAAAGACTTAAAGATCTGATTCTGTTTGCCATGCTTTTCCAAATCAGCTGTGTCTCTATTAAAAAAGCTAATTATTTAGTAAATCCCATTCTTTTTCTCATGGTATGTTTTAAGGAGACGTGCTTCTTCTGTTATCTTAAAAATTGGCAGAGTTCTCATGGCTAATCCATTTACTAGAAATGTAGGCCTGATGAGCATCTCTAAACAAACAATAGCCTGGGTAGAGATGGTTTTAGAAATACTCCCTGCAAATATAAGGAGTTTCAATATATCACAGTTGGACTAGATGATCACTGTAGTTCCCTTCCAACTGAACTACTCTACTCTGTTCTGCTCTACTCTATTTTATTCAATTCAACTGTAGCAAGCCATCATCAGATATGAGGTGAGGACAGGACTAGGAGTGGACCAAATCAGTAGTGAAGATGGCCACAACTTCTTGGAAAACTAATATGGAGGAGTCTCCATAGCAGGCAGGAAAGAAATCATACACAGTGTGAAGATGTACAGTATAAAAATGACCTAGCTCTAGCACTGGGCTCCTGGTTGAGCTGAAAGACATTCTCTAGGGACTCTTGAAGCCATGTACTTATCCCCTGCTTACTTAAAACTCTAGCCAATATCTGAAATATCACAAGCAGGATCTTAAAAACACTTTTAAACTTTCCTCTTCTATTTTTAAATGAAACTAGAAAAATATGTCTTAATTATATTGCATTAATTTCAGTACCTCACCAGGCTCAAGTATGGCCCAAACTCCTTGCTGGAGAGGCTCCTTTTGAGAATTTGTTCTTTTAATTGCTCCTGCCAGCAAGCCATATGGTAGATGAATATCACACTTCCAGATCTGAGTATTTCCTAGAGAGGGAAACTAAGGAATAGAGAGGTTCTCCTTGGACCATACAGAAAAATCAAGTTAAAAGCAGC
Organism: Chloroceryle amazona; assembly: GCA_027560015.1. Taxonomy (NCBI): domain Eukaryota; kingdom Metazoa; phylum Chordata; class Aves; order Coraciiformes; family Cerylidae; genus Chloroceryle; species Chloroceryle amazona. Next base: position 45,294 of record JANHFX010021702.1, on the reverse strand, counting down.
GCTAGAGCACAAGAGTTTTCACCTCCTCTCTATGGCATACATCACAAGAAACTGCGGTGGAAAGAAACTGGCACTTAAGAGCAAGCAACTGCTTTCCAAGAATAATTCTATCCTTATGCTACATAAATAATAGCAGCAGCCCCCACATTAGTTCATGTGGAGGACAGGAGAAAAAATACTATGCTTCAGTCTGCAACTGAAATGAAGGTTTTGTTCTTGTCAGCCTCCTGTTGGAATTCATATCTGTACCTGACAGCTTCAGGAGAGCTTTTGTGATTTATGTTTTCAAGAGGAATCATTCCAGAAAGCTCTCTAGGTTTACTATTCCTTTAAACTCTGAATTAGCCTCTTTAGTCGAGCCAAAGATTTATTACTACCTCTGAGTCAGAGTGTTATTTTCCCTTCCCAAGCATTCAGGGCTGTTTAAGTGCCTGCTGATACAAGAATTTTCAGCCTCTATATTTTTTAGGTTTAGAGTTTTCATCCTTTGTGAAATTCTTCTGTGCTGAATATCTATGTGGCTGATGTGTTGGGGGGGAAAAAAAAGATGTCAGATAAGCCATAGAGATGCACCCTGTGAGCCTGACTCTGACCTCAAAGTGGTGAGGTCAGAGATGGGCTCTGCAGGGGATGGGAATGCTCCCTTCCCAATCTTCAGTGATTACAGACATCTGAGCATCCATGCCATAAGCCAAAATTCAGTGGCTCCTTATGATGCCTTTCCTGCCTTGAAATTCTGTGTATGCAGGTTAGGGACAAACCTTCCATGTATGTGCTGAGTAGAGCAGTGAGCTCATGTAGCAGCATTGAATCTGCCCAGTAAAGGAGACTTTTGATTATTTCAAGTTCTGTCCATATGTGGCAAGTCTCCAGCCTCCTGGTCCAGAAGCACAACTTTTGTTACCCCCACACACAAACACACAAAACCATGCAGAGACTGCTCTTGAGACCAGCTGTGAAATCAGCACTCTGAAAGAAAACTCAAAATGTGTGGATGTTTTTGCATAATATTACATAAATGCTTGGTTTTTACATTTGATTTTTTTATGGCTTTTTAAATCTAGAACAGAACCCCAGATATATTCATGGCACAGTGCGATAGCGTCCAGGATCAAGCTGGTCCTGAGAGCAATTACCCACCATTAATCCCTGCTGAAGCAGCTAAGCACAAAAAATCACTCAGTATCTTTCAGGATCATCCTCAGCACTAGAACAGTTCAAGCCAAGTGAGGCCAAGGAAAAGCAGCACATCAAGCCCAGCAGTCCAAGAGGGTCCCTGATGGGGTCAGATCCCTGCTCCAATCACCTTCAACTCCTGTGGCATGCAAAGATGATAATTACCTAACTAATAATGAATTACAATGAGAGGAAGGGGAAAATGGTGCAGTGAATTCTAGCAAAATTCACAGTCAAATGGCAGTAAAATACAGAATGTGTACAAAAGAATAGTTTAGTTCCTGGCTACCTGCTGTGTTCAAGCTAAACAAAAGAAAAAGTAATATCTCCAGGATGTATCTGTAAAGACAATTGTTCCCTAATATAAGATAAAATTGCAACAATTTATTTTATTTAATTAAGATCTCCTTTGTTCTGGTAAGTTAAAAGGCTAATATGCTTATAAATTTATCTTGCATCTTTGGACAAATTGCACTATAAATATTATATTGTAAAAGAAGAAGGAAAGATGTGAGTACTGAACTGTCTCACATCAAACTGAATTGAATTGCATGGGAATACTTTGTAATTTACAGTGCAGGCACACTGGTAGGCAGGAGAGATGGTGACAATTAGGGTCAAAAGCGTATACAGACAATTTTGTAGCTGTGAAATCCCAGGAGAGACCCAAAGAAGGAATGATGCCTCTGAGATGCTTCTTCCCACTGTACAGACTTACCTCCAGCTGCAAAAGGAAAGCTCCTTGCCCCAGCCCTGGCCAGTGTGCACACGTTGCTCCACTCATTCCTGGAGTGTTCTGGCTTCTCCCCACAGCTCGAGCCACATTTCTCTGCATCAGGGTACTGATGGGAAGCTTCTGTGGTCCCCTCTTTCCCTTCCCAGGGTCCCTTTAAGGTAAAGCTAGTGTTTGCAGCTACAGGTAGATTGCATCCCTCATGTGTACATACACACATATGTGTACATATGAACAGTTGCATCTATGTAACAAATGAGAAATCAAAGCCTACAAAAGTAAAAGGACAAAACCACTTTTAAAAAAGATAAAATACCTTTAAGAGTCACCCCTTCTATGTTTATGTATGTGATACTGGGGAGTCTCACACACAGTTGGTTCAGCCCCCACGTGAATCAGACCTGCATGTTTTGCAATGTGAAGAAATATTAACTAGCCAGTTGGAATCACATCGCTGTCAGTAGTGCGGCCCTGTAACTAACAGTATTTTTGTTTTCCTTTCCATTTAGTTTGAGCCATCGCGGTGTCAGCGACACTCAGAAGAAAATGCGACCACTTGTCTCAATAGCCCAGAATGTATGGGGAATTTTTATATCCGGAAGGAAGCCTGGCTGGAAGTATCTGATGCAGCTTTTTGCAGTTTGCTCTGCAGTTGGCTTTTTCTCAAGCTTTCTCTTATTCCTTGGCATGCACTTCACCCTGGCATACCACTCTTTGGGTCCCTTATTGATTGCTGGATTCATCTGGATCTCGCTTTCTATCGCACTCTCCTGTTTCAAGCACCTGCGCTGTTTTAGTGTCCTGTTTCTTCTTTCTTGTGGGCTGCAAAATGGCAGGAATGCTCTTATTACTGCTGGCACAGGTGTCGTGATGGCTGGCAACATCCAAAATATTTTTCACAACCTAAAGGTTCTGGCAGACAGTATAACCTGTCATTTAGAGTATGAGCAATTTGCCTTGATAAAATATTATGTTGAGGCAGTAAAATGGATTTACGAGGCGGCCAAGCTTTCCACTCAACTATCTGAACATATAGTGTTCGTAAGGCATGACTTCACACCATCGTATTCAATTTCAGATGATGCATTAAAACAACAGCTAAATGACACAAAGCAAGAAATCCAGAGAGTTGCTAATAAGATATCTTTTATGCTGACTATACTGCCCTATATAGGCCAGAAAGTATTTCCTATAGTGGGGATTTTTCTAGTTTCTTTTGGAACCGGCCTCTTTATAAAAAGATTTGTGAGCCCCCACAGTGTCAAATTTAAGAATATTTATATCACAAAACAGTTCATTGCATTTGATGAGCACCAAAAGCAGCAACAAAGACCCTGTCTTCTGCCACTTAACAGAAAAGAAAGAAAAGATTATGTGACAATCCCATCTTTCTGTCTCACCAGGAAGGACAGAAAAAACATGCAGTATTTTTTTCTCCCTGTAATTACTCATCTTTGCATCTGGCTTCTGTTTGCTGCAGTAGATTATTTGTTTTATTGGTTAATTATTTCTGTGAATAAACATCTCCAAGAAGTACCGGATCTAGAGATTCAACTCAGCCTCTTTCAGCAAGTAAGTACTTATCAGTACTGCATATTTCCTAGCTTAGTGTTGAAAATTTTCCCTTCACATTCAGCAGCTGCAGGAGCAGACACGCAGCCAACGAGCCATCAGTTCCTTCATGGCACTATCAATCATTTCAAAAGGGGTCATTGTCTTTACAGAGATTACATTGGATGGAACCAGACAGTTCTCTGCACTCTCCAAAGTGTCATCATGTTTCTAGAGAATGGTAAATAAAAGAATAAGGATTTTCATTCCTCCATTTATATATGTGGAGAAGACTGGAAGTTTAAAATTGGAAACTCACAATGCGAAGCATCACTTTTAGAGTCAAAATGCTACTGTAAGACTGTGTGTTGCCTACCTTTCTTTAGCTAAGTAGTGTGAGGAGCTCATAACTTAAAAAACCATGGCTGCATACACATGAAATAGTAACAAGTTGCCAAAATCACAAGGTTCATCTAGCAGGAGCAGCAGCAGCACAGAGAACCATAGAGTAATTAGGCTGGAAGGGTCATCTGAAGACCATCTAGACCCACCAGGAGCTGAATCAGGTGAGGCAGGCAAAGAGCAGCACAAAGGTCTTCTACAGGTCTATCAGCAGCAAAAGAAAGACATGGGGGGAACGTAGGTGCACAGCTAAGTACAGCAGGGGTCCTGGGGCTTCTGTCATACAAGGAGAGGCTGGGGCTGTTCATGCTGGAGAAGAGATGGCTCAGAGGGATCTCATCAGTCTATAAACATGTGATGGGGGTTGGGCGTAAGAAAGATGAGCCAGATTCTTCTCAGTGGTGTCCAGTGCAGGGACAAGAGGCAATGGGCACAAAATAAAGAAAATTCCATTTCAATGATGGATTTTTTTTTTTGTCACTCTTCAGGTGATTAAACACTAGAGCAAGTTTCTGAGTCAGTCTGTAGGGTCTCCATCCCTGGAGATACCGAAACCTCAACTGAACACAACCCTAAGCAACCTGCCACAGCCTCAGCTATTGTCTGTGTACTGCTGTGTGTAATTTTGCCCATGTTTCTATCCTTTGTACCAGGACGACAGACCCTTATCATGACCTGCCTTGGGTGTGACTGAAGTAAGGGCAAAGAATGAGCTTAGTCCCACCACTTGTGGACAGAGGGCCTGAGCCTGGCCATATCTGGCTGATTCATGAGACCTGTACTATGAATTTGCTCTCTTTATGTGCAGTGTTCACTCCTGCGGAAAGCTGTTTGATGCTCCCAAAACAGAAAATTATGCCACATCAGATTGTTTTTAGTTCCCCAAGGAAGTCTAGTCATATTATAATGTAAAATTTCATCTCAACAGATTTGTCATAATAAGCCTCAGGGCTGCTGATCTCCGGAGTCTAGAAGGCTGTCTGTGTGAGCAGGACAGACTCAGTGACTTCTTGAGATATTTATTCTAGGTATGACAAGTAAAGTGCTTCATGTGCTTGCACCCCTATTTCATATTGAGTTCCTAATGCAGTTTTTCCTTGCTTATGCCTTAGTTCTGTTTAGGGATAAAATATACTGAGATAGATAGGAACAGAATAATGTCAAGGAAATGCTAACAGGCTGAAAATGGGGAGCATACTTTGGGCACCTGATTTTTCCAATGAGCATCTACCTAACAGAAGCACCTGCCCTCTGTGGAGTGGTTAGAAGAGTCACATATCCCCCTGATATGGTCAGAAAAGAGGTGTGGGTGATTCAGTGTCCCTACAGTGCTCCTACTCACAGAGCAGAGTTGCCTGCCAGTATGGTTCCAGCAGCAAATCTGACAGTCCCTGTTACTCAGCATTTCAGTCCACAAGACATTAGCACTTCTAAAGAACGGCAGCCATTCGAGGAGGAGAGGAGACTTTGTTTGTGTGACAAACCTGTGGTCAAAGCACCTGCATAGGTGGGTGTGGAAGCACTGCTGACCATGTACTGAGCCACAACCCAAGGGACAGACATGCTCTGCTGTTTCACTCTGAAGGAAGGACCCTCTAACAGAAGATCTCAGCAGATTCCTGGGAATGGGAAGATATTAAACCATTGTATCCAGATTAACTAAATATTTGTCTGTCAGAGCCACTGAGAAGGTAAGTTCTTAATAGTCCAAACTGTGGGACAGTCTCCCAAGAGAAAGGGTGACAATGCAGCCTGAAACATTTATAAACAGCCAATAAATACATTATTTACAAGCATAGCATAGACATTGCATGGGCTAGATGATTTATGGTCCTTTGTAAACCTGAATGTCCTGTGGAAGAAATGTTAAGAGAGGAGGGAATTGGTACTATAATCGGCTCTTTTTTCCTTTTTTTTTTTTAATGCAGAGAAATGAGAAAAGCTTTATCATTGATATGAGAGAGCATATTGAAAAGACTGATCCTTTCAAGATCTCTTTGTTTAAGCATGACTGCATCCCTCAGCCAGAGCTCACTCTCTCCACGACATGGATCCAGCTTGGAGTCATCATCATCTTCTTAATTATTTTTGGGTTATTCTCTGGCCTCCTGACCCAACTTAAAATACTTGTGTCAACTTCATTTTATCCTGACATGGAGATGAAACGGATACATTATTTACATGCAAAATTACTCAAGAAAAGAGCAAAGCTACAAGAGAAAACTGTGAAGAATGTGTTTGCTAGAACGGTAAGCCATCAGCTCTAGAGAAAAAAAATCTCCACCTCTCAGGGTGGTAGCCAGATCTAGGAAATACTTAAACACTTGCTAACTTCAGTTATGTGATAACAGACTTTCCCCAGTGCTCTTCTGCTCAGGGGCCAGAGACATGCTGCCTATCTGTGAGATTAGATCACATGATTGCTTTGTTCTGTCCTTCAACATACGTGCATCAGATACAGTATAGGTACATTCAAATGACTATGTGCTGGCAAGAGAATACTCCACAGACTCAGAGCTCTCCAGAGAAGAAACTTGGTTTTCATGAACATATGAAAAGCACGTCCAGCACAAAGAACATTCCTGCAACTAGACAGCAAATGTTAGGCATTTGTGATCAATCTTGAAATGTTAAGATGGTCAGTTGTTGCTTAGCAAAATGGCAGGTGATGTATTTCTGTTTTAAAACACAGTGGGAGTGCAACAGCAAATGTCATTAGGAAACAGAATGTTTTACTTGCAAAAACTTTCACCCTGTATAATATGTATATATACTCTATTGGAAATAACAAACACACCTGCATATATTTACGGTGAATCAGACAGACTGGTACATATAGTTTGTCTTGGTTTAGTTTTTTTAATAGCCTTCAATACTGACAATATAAGATGTTAGTGTCTGGGCCGTCTCTAACTCAATAATGTTATGATCATGGCACTACATCTCTGTCTTTTCAGGTCAGCTTTTGGTTTCCGGTACTCAAGGCAAGAGAGGCAGTAAGGAAGAAAGAAAGGACTGTGTCAAATGAGAAGATGGTGTGAAAGAGACCAAGTGAATCTTTGGATGTGGCTGAAATGCTCTAGCTCCACAGGGACCTGTGTTTTGCACCCATCTTTCCTATGGAATGTGAATTTTAATATGTAAACAATAATATCAAAGGCTAGTCATCAGTATGTTGGAAAAGTGTGGAAAAGAAGCCATGGGAGATAGTGTGCTCTTCACCACAAAGAGCTCCAGGTTGCAGTAATACTCATTTTTCAACTGGGAGGTCTGCACTGTCTGGTACTTTAGAAACCCATGGAGGGTCTGTGCTTCTCTGCAAAAACAGTCAAATAGTTTGGAGCTTTTAGGACTACTTGGTTTCTGGGCTGGCCAAGAACCTAACTAAATGGCTTAGGTATTTCTAGACAGTTCTATTTCTCAACCCTCAACTGTCCCAAACCCTTCACCTTGGTTCCTTCCCTTTCCTAGCTTCATATACCTGCTCCTGCCTCTGTGTCCATCTCTTCCACAGGGCTTTATATGCTCTGTCAATCTAACCCAGCTGAACTCTCCATCCTACCTTGGCTCCCCCACTTACATTTGCTGATTTGTCTCTCGAAAGTTTCTAATCCTACTCTCCCACCCGGAATTCCTCTCTTGGTCTTAGTCTCCTACTTCCACAAATCCATAGACTGTATTGCTAATGCAGACTGTCCTGTATCTTTAAAGATTGTGAGAGAGGTAATGCAGCCACACTCTACTTCTTTCTTTAGGTTGCCTAATAGCAAACTCTACTCTTTTCCTCTATAATCCATGCATGGCCCCAACACAGCCATTGATCAATGTCTCTGTTATCTGAATGAATAAAGACTTCTTTAAAACTTTCTAGTAGCAAGCATGAGAATTTTCTTCCACCTGAAACACTGAAAAACACCAAGTCTATTTTTCTTTTGGACTTTCCAAACAAGGCTTCACTCCTCCATGGACACAGGCTCAGGTTGCTGATGTGCCAGCAATCAATTTGTCTTTCAAAAACAAGGTGGTAGATTAAAGCCATGCATTATTGAGGGTTGTGCTGGATGTCTCTAAGTGCTCTGACTATGTTCTGTTGTTAAAGTGGGACAGCCCCGGATAGCAGCAGAAAGTCGTTTATATGCCAGGTACTACTGTCAAGGAGCAGTAGAAAGAAGCATTTTGGTGAAAAAGAAGAAAAATGGAGGTTGCTTTAAATTTGTTTTCACAAAAGAGACAAGCTTTCCAAGTACTATTGACAAGAGGATATATTAGTTCACGCTTGTTATCATTGCAGATGAAAGGAGAGGAGCGAAATGTCAGCAAAAGCTGAGCATTTTTGGCTGACTTCTGACAAGTTCATTGCTGGTAGGAGTTGGATGTTCTCCTTTCAGCCCCAAAGGACAGGCTGGTGAGAAACCCTGATCTCCTACAGATTACAACGCCAAAAGGCAGAGGCAGGGCTGATTGACAGCACTACCACAGAACACTACAATCTTCACTTGGTTTCAGGAGGCAAAATTTGGAGTTTCTTGCCTTTTGTATTTGATGGTGTGCTGCCCCTTAGCATATCCTTTCTCTGCATTGCTCTTCAAGCAGCAACTGAAAGCTTTCCAGCACATGGGAATGGATCAAAACAACTCAGACAGGGGTCAATGGTTGGAACAGATACCTAAATCTGTTCTAATTTTGAGTTCTGGAGTACACTGTCAGGACAGTACCATGTCTGTACTTCATATTTACTTAAGAAAACTAAACTTAGTGGGAATGACTGATTATGAAAGAGAGCCATTAGTCTTTACTAAGACACGTGAGACCTTGCAGGGTTTACAGAACAGTGTTGTACCTGAATACTGAGGGCCCCACCACTAACTGGCAGGGCAGCTTACTGAGTATTGCGTAGCTTACCCCGTCAAATTGGCAAGAGTCATGACAGTGATAAAAGCCAACCCTTTTTGGGAAGCTAACTGTAATTCTGTACAAAATGTTCAGCTCTGGTGAACATTCCACCTAGACGCTTGACCCCACTACCAGCGACAAAAGACATGGAAAAGGCCAAGCTACCACTTTGTCTTGGTCTTTACAGGTAAGACCAATCTTTAGCCAAACCAGACCCCTCAGACCAGAGGGAATGTCTGGAGCAAGGAAGACTTACCCCCCATGAAGAATGACATGGTTTGTGAGCACTTAAACACACTGGACATACCTAAGTCCATAGGACATGGTGGGGGCACCCTTAAGTGCTGAAGGTGCTGGCTGGAGTCATTGCGAGGCAGCTCTTGATTACCTTTGAATGATCATGGTGATCAGCAGAGGTTACTGAGGACTGAAGGAAAGCAAATGTCAATCCCATCTTCAAGAAAGGCAAGGAGTGACTATGAAACTAAGGGTTTGTCAACCTTACCTCAAATCTGTGGGAAGGTGATGGAGCAATTTCCCTTGGAAGCTGTTTCCAAACATAAAGGCCAGGAACTTGACTGGGATATCACCTAAATAGATGAAAAAACTTTTCTACTGTGAAGATGTTCAAGCACTGGAACAGGATGTCCAGAGAGGTTATGGAGCCTCCATCCTTGGAGATAATCAAAATTCAATTAGACATGGCTCTGAGCATTTCAGAGCAGTCGGGATGCAGTAGATATTTCCAGAGGTATCTGCCAGTCTGAGCCACTCTGTGATTTGGTGACTTTTACAAAAAGCATTGCAGAAAACAGAATGTACAGCAAAAGGTTGTGCTAATTTTTGCATGTGCTGTGACAGCACCAGGGTGCCACCTGACAAATATTGTTTCCATTACACTCATAATGGAGGGATGCACTTGAATGGACTAACGCACTGTTTGCTTCTGTGACCATTCACATGTACACACCCTTGTGCTGAAGGTGAACTGAATGGCAAGCAAATAATGTAAGTCTGCTCTTCCCCAACTCCTTAAACCTGAGTTACCAGGCAAAATGGCACATTCTGCACATATTTTTAAATTCTAAACCAAGTTCACCTTCTGTGTCTCAAAGACACAGAGTTATCTCAGTGGTAGAACAGTTCTTACCCCAATATACATTATTAGGTCTCTTCCTTCAGATGCTCAGTGGTCCTCTTTAGTTGTACAGATGAGAAGGCAGATCTGTCTTTCCCCTGGCATTACACGGAGACGTATATCTCATTCTCTGCAGACCTTATTTGGTTTCTGGTTTCTCCCATTTGTTTCTGTCCTGTGAGCTGGGGAGGCCCGGGTGTTTGTTTATCTTCAGTTGGCTTCTCTGCAAGTTGTTCAGTTATTCCCTAGGCCTCTCCGTTTACCATAACTCAACTACATGATTATACTGTTCTGTCTCTGGTTTTGTTTTTGTTTTTGTTTTTAAAAAAAAGAAGTCTACAAGTTACAAGAAAAAAACACAGTATTCCATCCGCAATTATTTCCGTTCCTCTTCTTGCCTACCCTCTCTTCACATTTCCTACATTTTATTTTGGCTCTTTTCCCCTGTCTTTGTCATTCAGACTTCTTTCCTCTTTTGGTAGGGTTTTTTTATTGCTCCAATAGATCATTATTCCCCATACTTAAAAGTATGTATTTTTTCTTTCTGCTGAGCACAGGGGAACTACAGGTACAGTTGAAATTAAGGACTTTGTTTCTTCATTTCTTGGCTTCATGGAAATTTTTAATATCCGTCACATTACTGGACGTCACCTCTAACTGCCTCTCTAGGCCTTGTCAGAAATGCATGCAGCACTCAGAACTAGAGTCTGAGGAGAAGTCTGGATGTGGCTTTTGACTCATTCATCCCTTTACTTCCCCAACGCACAGCAGAGCTCAGCTTCCTTTTGTAAATGCCCTTCACTAGTGCATAAGCTGTTTGATTTACTGTAAAAAAATCCCCCAATTGGATCAAACCTGGTTTGTAAAATTAATGAAAGGCTGACCTGATTGTCTTGTGAAGATAATTCAGAGAGACATGCTAGTGCTCCTGACCCTCCTGAAGTACAATACAACTGAAGAGGTTTCCTTTCAACAGCTGTGTTTATGGAACTCTCCTTTATCACCATCCCATACCCCCAAACTTCACTTGCTTCATAGCTCAGATAAAGCTTTTTTTTTTTTGCTAGTTTTGTTGCAGTATTTCATGCGGGCAGCTGGGTCTTCAAAGTCAGAGGATGCTGGGTTTACAACTGCTTTCACCCTGACTCCTGCTCTGTCAGTACTGTCACATTGACTCACTCTTTTCATCACAGCTTAAACAGCACAGAGATGCTTGCAATTAAAGAAATTACTTTCCTCTAGTACTGTTTTACATTGCAAAAGGGGAAAGTAAGGATCAAAGGATCACTCTCTGCTGCTGATGAAATAAAGCCTGAAAACTGGGACGTTACTGTCGACTTTATGGGCACAGATTTCAAAATAAGTGAACATGCTTCCTGACTCCTGCTGTGCACGAGAATGATTTCCATCTCATTTCCTTCGTGATACATAATACCAGCCCTGCCCTCCAGTGGCCCAGTAAAGCTACATACCCCAGTATTGCTACTCTGCAGAGATCCCCCTGGTACTTCAGGCTGAAGAGAGAAGCACTGGAGGTGTAGGTGCTTGCAGCACAGACATGAGGTCTTCACGGGCAGTGAATACTTTAGCAATACATTTGAGTCTTCAACTTTTCCACCCAAGAGAAAGAGGAAACGAGCAGCAAAGAGAAGTGCTAAGCCAGTAAAGGCTGTTCTATGTTTCAGCCTTGACAGTAGGACTCTCCATAAAGCCAGAACACAAAACAGTATTGGAGGTGAGTTCATCAGTGTGGTTAGGATAGGTTTGCCTAGGGTGTAACAAAGGAAACACTGAAACACACCAACAAACGTTTGTCTGTGCAGCTGGCAGGGACAAAATGTATACAATCCTTTACAGACAGAGATAGGGAGATGTACCAGTAGCTCTAAAATAGTGACAGTTCCCCTGAATCAGCATTTTTCTGCACCTGACCCCTTCCAAGAAGGGAAAAAAAAAAATCAAATCAGCATCTGCTGTCAAGACTCTCTGCATTGCTAAGAGAGATCTTCTGAAAACATGAAATTTGAGAATTACGATTCAACTCCTATGACCTAACAGAGAAAGAACATAAAAAATATGCTCAAAGGCCATTGCCCATTGCTTTTACTTTATCATTTAGCTGATAACATCTTAAGATGAATACTAAGAAATACCATCCCCAAACTTACCTACTTTTAAGAACCTACAGAGCTGTTGCCACATTATAATTGTAGTTATTATTTTATTATTACTCAATTTTTTCCAGTTCTTATAACAAAATTCCTTTTAAAGAAATTGCAATGACAACTTTCATGCAGGAAGCCCAGTATAATGTTTATTAGCTACTGTGGTTTCATGGTGGCTATTGAGAAGTTGATTGTAGATTGATTGTTGGACCCAGAATGCACTGCTATGGTGGGGACAGTAGGGTCATTTTCATTTGCTTTTATCTACAGAGAAGAAAAAGACAATATGATATAATCTTTCAAAAGAAAACCTCTGCTTTGCAATTTGTCACTCAGAGAGGTAATAATGGTGAAAGAGTGCTAGGAGCTAGAAAGAATGATTATTGCTCCCTCACTCTATTGCAGCTTTAGCCTTTAGTCGTCTCTTACAAAAGCTTTCTCCCTTATGACAGAGGGAAACAAATAGGATGCCACACTCTGTTGCTGCTACTGATGTCCTGGATGAGGGTCACTGTGAGGAAGCTTTAAAGGAATGATACAGTGAAATGTGGAAAAGCTAACTTCAGTCTCCTACCACTGCGGGTTTGTTCCTGTCATATTAATTAGCAGCAAGAACAGAGCCATTTTATTTGAAGTGCGAACTGGGAAATAATTTCATAAACTAGCTGATCTCATTGGTGGTACACACATGCACCCAAAAACTGAGCCTGGATTTTTTCCTGCTTACTGCCACTCACTAACCCCTGACCCATATTAATCAACTCTCCTGCTGCAGCAGACAACATTTCAGCTGCAGTTGGTATACAGCAGCATCACGTCTTAATTGCACTTGCTAAAGGTCTTACTTCTTTTCCTTTTTCCTGAAGCACTTCTTCGACTTGTTAAAAAGTTAGAGTGAAGTCGCCTAGTTCTTGTCCCCAGCTGCCTTATCTCATCCATACGTTGCACTGCACTGATCCTTGCTAGGTTCTTCTGAGAGAGAGTTTAACTCACTAAGCCAACAGAAAACTAACCCAGAAAAAGGGAGCTAATTGTTTTCTGCTGGCTTAGCAAAGAAATCAGCTCAGAGAAAGACCTACCAAGCACCAGGGCATATACAGGTCAGTGACTGTCAATAACCAAACTACGCATTGTAGCCACTGGAGAGGAGGGGAGATACTGGGTGTTTTTCCCCTGTTAGCAGCACTGAGTCTTACAGAAGCTCAACCACCTGTTAGACTGCTGCTTACATTGACTGCAGTACCTGTATTTTATGAAGACAGCTGCTGTTCTTGCAAAACAGATCTATCAGCTTAACCCAAAGAGCACAGCTGGTGGAGAGTTATGTCTGTAACATGGGGATGCTAAAGAATTCAATTTTTCACATCAAGAAGTTTTGGGGTATTTTTTTTCTGTAAATTTTTCAAGCCAAACATTTATGCTTTGTTTGTACTCCTGCTGCTAACTGAACTTGGGTTTTCTGTGGGCCTTCATACCCATGTCTGTCTAGCAGTTAAACTTCATTTGTTTCTCTCAGTTGAACTTTTTAAATGAGGCTCCAAACCTGGGCTGCCACACATTTTCATCAGATTTAAAGATACCAAGACAACTCAGCTTCTGGGGGCTTATTTCAGACAAGCCTGTCACAAACTAGATGGCCTGCTACACTTTTGTTTTCTTGGAGTTTCAGAGAAGCAATAATGACTAATCAAAAGAGACAGTTACCTGCAAGAGCCAAAACAGGGGAATGAGCCTATTATTTTGCTGTGATGGATGTTCCCGAGACCACGTCTCTGTATGGTGCTCTCTTAACAGGAAGAGGCTGACAGACCTGCAACAAAAGATTTCAAATCTTTCACTGTTATTTGTCTTCTTGCAATTGCTAATTGGACACGATGGAAATAGCAGTCCTGTGATGGCTCAGCTTTGTATGTTATGCCTCCCAACGCTTTTGTCAAACCTCCCACTTGAAAAGATCCCCTACACTGGGATTAAACTGTTCAGTTCTCAGCTTTCATCAGGAGCTGGGTGGCTCAATCTGTAACAAAGCAATTTTAAATCCACTTTTTAAAGAAGCAACTGACCGTGTTTTGCCTCATTTTATTGATTCTCCCTTTCTTAGCCCAAACAGATCTTGGAGTGGCAAAATTCCAGAGATTATGGCACATAATTAGGAGATGCTAAAACACAATCATAAATCAATTAATCTTGTTGCTTCTATAGATTTTTAATCTTGGTTCAGCTACTTCAAGATATCCCCGGAGAGAACAGGTACAGAGAGAACACACCTGAGCTGCTCTTCAGAACAGCTGACTCACTCACTGAATATTCAAGCCATAAATTTGTTCTTTGTTAAAGTAATAACACAAAGTAATACAGGTAAGAGAGGTTAAAGAGAATCAGTGAAACAAAGGGAATCCTGCCTTCTGTTGGTATTTACCACCCACCATCCCAACTGTTGGCCACAGGAAGTTGAGCTGGTTGAAAAATCACTTTCTGAACACTTGATGTTTTGGTTAAGAGAAAATTCTCTCTAGCTTTGACGAGAAATGGAAACCACCACATTCCCTGAAGTGTTTCAGAATTCTGTAATTTTCACTTTTCTTATAAATTTTAGTTTCATTTTGATACTAATCTCTAACATGTGACACAAGGCTTTAGAGAGACACTAGGAGTCACTGAAACTAAGCTATGCTTGAGGAAGCACCTAATTATCATTTAATAATTACAACATGTTATCTTACATGAAAAGGATTGTCCTGAGTTTTTGCTGGTGTAATGGCCGTACAAATCTGTTTTCAATAGATAGTTTCTATTACCATTACCTGGCATTTATTTTGCATTAAATGGTGAAGGGATCAATACTGCACAGCAAAGAAAGTGCTATAATAATTATAAGCAGCTCTCAATAGCAAAGTACCAAATATCTTCCATGTCCAGAGGATTAAATACACTCAAAGGCACATAGAACTTTGTGCATAATACATATCTCACTGAAGAGAGATCCAAAGACCTATGATTTCTAAGGCAAACACTGAAAAGAGAATCCATCTAAATTCAAAATGCAGAATGAGTCTCCTGTAGGTGAGCAGTTGTCATCACTTAGTCTGGGAGACCATCCTATCTGCAGTTAGCCATGGAACTGTGACCTTTGGAGCAATTGTTTCAGTTCAGCTACATGTTCAGGACGATCTTTTCTCCAGACAAGTTCACAGTTAGGACCATTGGTTTACTTTTCTGCTAGGTCTGGGAAGTCCAGGCACAGATTTTTTTCTTTGCCCTTCCTTTTCCCTAGAAACAGTAACCTTCATTCACATCAGAATGGTTAATTGAATATATAAAATTTGTGGACAGATCTTAATAAGGAATCTGGTTTCAAAATAAAAAGCAAGGTAGAAACACCATAGTTAGATGCTAACACACTGCAAGTGAAAATAACTCTAATTTATCTGATTACTTGTATGGGTTTAAAAAAAAAAATAGCAAACAAAAAAGGTGTTTCTTTGTGTTTAGAAAACCCCCAAATGCAATAATCTGTTTTCTGTTCTTAGTTCCCTGGGCAAGACTGTGTGCTCATGAGGAGACTTCTCTGCCTATCCATTATATTAATGTCTATCAACTTGCAGGCAGCTCACCAGCTCCTGTGAAAGTGTGGTCTCTGGAGGAAAGACTCACTCGACCATTTTTGCACGCCTTTCTCAGTCCATCGAGACAACAGCAGCAAGGAATAGACAAAATTATCTTGGAAACACTTCAACGGGCCATATCTCACATGGATGCTAATCTAACTCAATTTGTAGAGCCTGCAGTGAATCCCACTGATTCAGGTTGTGACTTTAAAATATGTTTAGTCTACTGGGGGGTTGCAAATCCTACTCTCAGTAACTAACTCTGAGGATGTGAAAACATTCTTCATGAATGCTTGCATGGTAAATAGACACTGCAAATTCAACCTTCATGTATTTTTCAGTATTTTTCTTACAAACAACAACAACAAAAAATACAGAAGAGGTACTTGAACAGAGATTGGTTGCTTGGTCCAACAATACGCTTTGAACACTTTCTTACATCATGTTATTTGTGACACATTCTTGCTGGAACAGAGCCAAGTTTTCAATATTCTGCAAGGTTTAGCTCCAAATATCTGATCCATGAAAGAGTTAGAAAATTATTCATTTCTTTCTCAGTATGAGATTTTTTTCTGCATATGTTAAGCTTCTCTGATTTTCAGTGAAATCAGTGATGAAATACAGCAGTTAAGTCAGAAGAGTCATGAGCAAAACTTCGTCCACCTTCACTGAAAATGGGACATGTTTATTTTAAAAAGTACCCAGGCTTAGTCTATGAGCTGTGCAGACTACCCAAAGAGCAAGAACTAGTCTATGATGTTTTTCTGTAAGATAAAGAGCAATAAAAATTGCTCTTAGTGTAATTTCCTCCCACCTTGGCAGATTTTGATTAGTAAGGGAAATTACCATTGAATCCCCAAACCTCTCTTCCCAAGAGCTAGTTATCCTCATGGTGTACAAAGCATTACAGAGATTTATTAGTTTAATTAACCTGCTCCCGCTGCATGACTCGTTTGTAGACGAATGGAGGAAATGGTGGACGGGAGACATATTTGCCTTCTCCTGCTGTGACATTTAAAGTTCCACCTTCATAAACCACTTTGCCTCTTGAAACTGTTGCAACTGGGACTCCATGACAGACCATTCCTTCAAATATATTGAAGTCATTGGCCTGGTGATGTGTCTTTGCAGATATAGTCCTGTATTTAAAAAACAAAACAACACCAAAAAAAAACAAAACAACATCCAAAATTACTATGATTCTTGCATTTGACTTCATTATAAAATTTTGAGAACTTGATAAAGGAAGAAAATTTAGCAGCATTATTAAATTATGACATTGTAGAGTACATCATGGAATGGCTGTAAAAATAGGATAGAGCAATAACATTTCATTGAACAGTAATTGCATTTCAAAAGAATGAAGAAGGAGTCAAAAGGACAGAACTTTGCAGCCTTGAAACACAAAATTTTCCACCAGAAAGAGATTAGTGGAAAAAAAATTAGGTTATAATATTTTATTGGGATAACATGATTTTATTCTGCCTTGCCAAGCAAATAACTATGCATGATAAGGTCAGAAAAAGCTCTGACCTTTTAGCTAGAATGACTTGCAATTTCAAGTTTGAAAAGTATGGCTTCAATATTTCATAAAATGAGACTAACGAATAACACAGATGATTTCACTAGAAAGTCAGTAGATAATGAATTTTGGTAACTCTTAATGTGAGTCAGATTGATCCAGTGACTTACAGCCCAAATATCCTGATGCTACTAAATAATAATGACAACATCACACTTCCTTCTCTCCTCCAAGGGTATTAAGGAAATTACAGTTTTAGACCTCAACAGTACTCATCTGAGCTACAGTGTTATTGTTTTGCTTACGCATAGACTTCATACTTTATGATCACCATTTTTCTGGCCAATTTCTCCAACCCTGACTGGCCACATTAAAGACAGAGCCAATGCCAGAGCTGACATTAGCATCTGGGAGTGCAGGCTGTGTATACTTCCTTTATTACCTCTTTTCCCTACTGAGCTACTTACCATCTACTATATCTAAAATGGGTCACAACATTTTGAATTTTACTTAATTAGTTTATTAAGTTCCTGTTTCTAATCTACAGATATTTTTAATTTAAAAAATTTGGAGAGTTTATATTTTTATTGTCAGCTGTAATTTTGGAGAGGAAGGAAGCTTCATGCTTTTGGCTAGCAGTCAGAATTCTCCAGAATGAGTGTTTATACAATCAAACCCCTATCATGCATATATCACATCAACATTATTCTGGAGACTTCATCTTTTGCAAAAGAATTATCAAAGTCAAAAGTAATATGAAATATTGATAGATTTAAATACTGATCTATTTGAGAAGAATTTATTAAAACTTTAGTTAACATCCTTATCAAAATGAGAAAACCACATCATCCTTCTTGAAGTACAGCATTTTCAAAAGTAATCACATGTCAAAAATTTCAAATGATTACTTCTACAGAGGAAAAAAGAAGTGTGGAAGGATACTCAGTTTTCCTTTTATATCATTCTGTTGAATTGAGACAAGTTGGTCCTACTAAGATCTACATTTAAATCTTGCTGACAACCTACTTCTCAAAGACCGTATATACAGAAATACTCTCTATGACCAATCTGTCTATAGGACTAAAATCTTGCCCTGATTCAGCATATTTTGGGCTGAAAATTTACATATGCCTGCTCACCATTATCAGCATCATCTTGTAGATTCAGAGTAGAAGAGAGAGCAGTACAAGTCAGACCTCTCTTGTATTCACCGGTCCTAGGAATACTGTAGAACAACTTTATCCACGGGTGTTAAAACAGCCCTACGAAGAATTTGTGAACGTATTCCCCTATCTTATTGCATTACCCCTATGGATGCAATGGCTAGCAGAGTAGGTAAGAACAACTGTAATATAGTTATCTTTAGCATTCTTTAGGTATACTTCATATCTATTTGTACA
Source organism: Chloroceryle amazona (assembly GCA_027560015.1). Taxonomy (NCBI): domain Eukaryota; kingdom Metazoa; phylum Chordata; class Aves; order Coraciiformes; family Cerylidae; genus Chloroceryle; species Chloroceryle amazona. The sequence continues at coordinate 26,706 of JANHFX010021702.1, read as the reverse complement.
ATAGCACTGGGACATGAAAAGGAAAATGGAAAAAGTAATTTGAGCAAAGAAATAGAAAATAATCAAGATCCTTCAACTCAACATGTGAGCTGTTTAAATGTGCTAGAGTGGGATCACTAGAGGTAAGCACACCCCAGAGGTATGTCCTTCATAAAAAGGTACAAAATGAATGGAAGTTAGCACATTTAAAAGTAACATCCATTTGTACAGATAAACCTTACAATATGACAAAACACATTTCCCAGAGCTTGTCTCAAGAACAAACTCGTATAGAACTTGTTTATAACTCTTCTTCTGAAGGAAGCCTTAGATCACACTGCCCTTTCTGAAGGTGCATTCTCCCTGATGGAGACCACCAGAATTCATTTGTGATTTAACCCTCTTGCATTATCAATGGCAGTGAAAGTTTCAGGTAGAGAGTGACCAGTTAAAACAGAACTAGATGGTATGCTTCAGTCTGAAGCTCACAACTCAGCAGCCTTATGCAACAGACTGTTTGCTGCTGTATCAGCCTTTTCAGCAGCAGGCAGCTTGCTCACAATCTTGGTGAAATTCCAATGTTTGACCAGAATGTCTGAGCACTGTTGACCACTCAGCTAGTGGCAAGAACAGCTGTAACCTACTTCTCCAAAAACACAAGACCACCACTGCAGTGAAACAGAACATGACAGCTGTCTCCAGCACCCTAAGTGATGCCTGACATCAGGGATTACTCAGCATCAGAGAGCAGATTCTGATTACAGGCTTCAAAAGCCTGTATTGGATTTAATAAAATTTGTAGAAGTCTCTAATTCTGGTTATAAATTACAGGGGCACTTGTTTCAAGCAACCCTTTCTCAGAGAATGAGATCAGAATGGTTACTTCAAAATTTGAATGAACATTCTTCTATACCAGGAGGATACTACAAAGACATCAGGCTCTGTTTTGCTCCTACTACCTCATGTGTTTCCATGTAATTTACTTCAGCTGCTTGATACACCTGTCCTGCCAAGAGGTTTTACACTATCAGTGTAAGAATTGACACTCCTCTAGTAACTAAGAGGAACACACGCTTCTGAAATTGTCTCTTTTCAACCCAGTGCTTCTGTCCAACTAACATATAGTCAAATAGCAATTATTTTAGTCTAAGAGCAATTGCCAGATTTTCTCTGACTGTACTGTGTGAGGATTCAGTGACTGATAATCCTGTACTTATTTATGGTCTATCTGAGAAAAACCTTTACAGCCACTCCTAGAATATTATATCTATGTAAAATACAAACAAGTTTTATATTTAGAAAAGAGCATCAGATTAGACTAACACAGCACATTGTAGGGTATAATTCAAGATTGTACACAGGGTCAGCTCAAAAGTTATGCCCTGAAGCTTTGTTAAGTATATAGAGGTATCGGTTTTTATTTCAAGTCAAATATAACCCAGGAGTACCAAAAAACATTTCTACACTTCTGCTAGAGCCTGAAATATTAAATTGAGAGTTACAGTCAGGCAGGAGGGGGAACTGCATGAAGGAAAACCATTTGACATCACAGTGATCTTCAAGCCCTCATAATGCATAGGACATGAAGTTAGATAAGCCCAGTGAAGGTGGGTCTGTTGGAGTAGTGTGCTCCAGAACCTAAACTTTGACTGCTGTAAGGATTATCACTTTAATTTTCAAGGTGGGCACAAGAACATGAATAATTTAATTACCTTCAGTGGAAACTGAATGCATACCTTAGACAGTTCTCTTTAAAAATTCCAGGTACAGGAATATGAAGGAGTTCTGTAGTCAACAGCCCTTAGGCAAGAATAGCTGCTCAACATCTCAGTAAAGGGAGGACACCTATTTCATAATTACTTAATTAACTTAAAACATAATAAAAAGGGCAGCTAAAATGACCTGAGTCCATTGGTGAGAACAGCTGCTTTGTTGAAAGCTGCCATAGAAAAACAACTTATGTAAGAGTGAGTATCTGAGCTGTAAGCATCTCCTCTCAGTGCCTACAGTGCAGTATCTCTAAGCTTTTCAGTGCTGTGTGTAGGTGAGAAATGTCAGCTTGCTGAGGATATTATCAGCTTTTGTGCATTTCCTCTTCTCATCACTTTCAGATGCCTTTGAACTCTCCATATTGTTAAACTGCTTTTCTAAAATCTAGGCAAAAGTAGATCATTCACCTTTTTGTGCCATCCTGAGCCACTACTCTTTTATAATGGTAATGAAGTTGAACTTTGTTGTTAAAGAGTCAGTTTTATTAAAAAGAAAAGCAAGGAAGAGAGGAAATAGAGAGGAAAAATGAAGAAAATATTACAATCTATGTGTAAAAATGTGAGCTATAAGCCTATAATGTGGATTAAAAAGTGAATGGCCTATTTTATATTAAGGAATTGCAGTAACTGCTCATGGAAATATATGCAGGCAATTGTTCATAAAGCTGTATACCTAGCCTCCTAAAAATATCATTAAATGAGCATTGTCTTTGAGTAGCCATATGAAGTGAGGAGATTTGTGGATAAAATAACAGAGGCAAGAAGAGGTAGGAAGTTAATGTTTGGGACTCCAAGTCAAAGTGCCTTATCTCAGGGATGGGATCTTTCTTTCATGCAGTTGTATCTCCTAAAATTAATCATTTTAAGATGGGTAGAGGATGACAACAAAATAATTTTTCTGTTTATGGGACATAAGTCATTTGTTAACAATACCACCAGTATGGACCTATCAATCACTCCCAGCTGATATGGGATGGGAGTGAAAATTGTCAAACTGTAAAATGGGCAGGAGGGAAACAGTAATGAGGAATTAAGCTTGCAGAAAAGCAGAAAAAGAAAGGAAAATACAGATTAGTCTTTTCAATGACTAAAGAAGATCTGGAAGTGACTACCAGGGAGAAAAAAGGCAAGGTTATATAAGGAGAAAATAAAAAAAGATTTCTTTTTTTGGGGTAATTTTTCAAAGATTCAGTTCTCTAAAGAGAGCAGCTGACATTTTGCGAGACAGCAAGTTACTAGGGAAACGTACATCGTGCTCTCTCAGAGAGGCTTGTTTTGTTACAGTTCACAGAACCACAGAGTCATTGAGGTTGGAAAGCATCTCTGGAGATCATCTATTCCAAGCCCTCTGCTCTGATCAGGGTCAGACAAAGTAGGTTTCGCAGGGCCAGGTCCAGTCAAGTTTTAAGTATCTTCAAAAATGGAGGCTCCACAATCTCTTTGGGCAACCTGTGCCAGTGTTTGATCACTCTCAAAGCAAAAAGTTATTTCTTATGTTTAAATGAAATTTCCTGTATTTTAATTTGTGCCTACTGTTTCTTTCTCCATGTCCCCTTAATTTGAGAAAACAGGCCTTTGACAGGAACTGGGATTTAGTGAATTAATGTATATTCATGCGTGTACACACCTGCATTTGTGCAAAAGGATATGGAGCTATTGAAAATGCCAGAACATTATTTCATTTTGCCTCATTGTGTCTCGATGCAGTTACCCATACACTCAGTATTCAAAATTAGGCTCATTCATCAAAAGAGTAAGAAAAAGAGTAAGACAGTTGCAGCATTATTTATTCTAATCATCTGGTAGCATCTTAGTTTCTTCCTCTTTCACGTTAAGAAAAATTATGGGCAGTTGCTTGGTAAAGAGTACTTAAATGTTGTAACTTGTCCTCACTTAAGCTTCTGAGGCTGAAGACTTGACTACGAATGAGACAGACATAAGCTGCAGGATTTGGTTCCAACAAATGCAAAAGTGTTATCCATGAACCCATCTAGACACAAAGGCATTGAGGGAACATATGCCAGCAGTCTGGGGCACTCTGACTTCTTGCTGATTTGCATCCAGTGACAGTTTCCCCTAAAACGCAAAACCAACACTGGAAATGGGCTATAAACCACGTCTTCCCCAGTCATGTCACAACAGGTAGACTACAGAGTAACTTGTCCTTTTCCTCCCTCTCCTCCTCACCTCAGGAGTCCTGCATTCCTTGCTAAGCAGGGACCCCACTCCAGGAGCTGTGCACAGCCACCGCTGCTGTGCTCAGGGTTGAGCCCAGCTCCATTGGCACAGGTGGGCCATGTGTTTGGCCTGCCAAAGAGGCCACTCCAGCAGAGCCCAAGGAGGATGGGGTGAGAGACTGCTACCTGCACAGTCAGCTCTGCCTCTGCATTCAAAACAGATAATTTCAAGGCTGTATTTGGTGAGTGGAGGTGGGTGAGTCTTCCCAGACTGCATGTTGTTATAATGAGGTATCTGAACTTAAAAAGTTAAACTCCATTCAAAATGGGTTTTTTATCCCTACGGGTGCTTGATCTTGCCTTTCTAGTCTGGTCCAGGGCTTATTTGCAAGGCTCCAACAGGCTACAGTGAGTTTATTCAGCCCTAATATTTGCCATGAGCTGAACGTCTCTTATGAAACCTTTAGCACCTTCTGCCCTTACTTTGCAAGGGATGCTCAGCAATTTCCAGCCTGAACTGGGTACTGCAGTATTTAGATATCTTGCTGAGCATTTTTTGAAACAAGCCCTAGAGATTTTGTATTCTTATTTGCTCTCAAATAGCTAAAGGCATCAACTATAGAGGACACTGACTTGCTGACAGGTGACATTCCATTTTCCTTGCTTACTCTGCTCTCTCCTTCTGGAACAATCTTTACAGTTGCTTTTGTTTCACAGAGTTGGGGCTATTATATTATTTATGAGCAGCTGAAAGAAGTCAGTGAACATTCTTAATCAAAGCACAGATTAAAATAAGACAGTACAGGGAGTACACATTTGCTGCCTACATGCATTTTTCCAAGGAGTTGTCACAAAACAATCCTGTGTGCAGTGGCTTTACTTGGGATGCAGAGGGTGTTGATGTCTGCAAGATGATGTTTGGTAGCACACGGCTACAATAAACCCACCAATGCATCTGGTATTTGTGTGTTCTTTAACAAGTATACAGTGAGTATAAGGAAGCTAAGAAATAAACCTAACCTGGCAGAACTCATAACCCATCTTTTCTAATGCAGTTTCTATCTAATTGATATAGTTAATGTGTTTCTTCTCATTTATGTGTTTCTTCTCATTTAAGCTTTTAAATAGAGTAGCAAATCTGATAACTTTTTCATATGATATTTCTGCAGAAGTTATCAGAAAATGCTACAGAAACAGGCCAGTCAATGAAGCTGACCTGTAGAAGGAAAGCCTCAGCTAAAGTGGCAGAGTGCTGGAAGTGGAATCTTGAATTGCAATTGCTCCCAGCTTGCAGAGCCATCACATTGAATTCATTAGGTTTTTGCAACACAAAAAGAAAAAGTCCCAAATGCTCAGATGCACCCAATGTGTTGCAGTTGTGCAGTGATGAGGGAGGGGAAATGCAGCCTATTTTGCAGGTATGTAAGGGTTTGTATTTTGAAGAGCTTCACTATGTTTCAGAATGACTCCAGATTTTTCCCTGTAGACCTTCTCTGTCAGACTGTGGCAATACCCGTTCCTTACAGCAGTACTTCAGCAACTGTCTATCACTTTAGCCAGTATTTTAAGACTACAGCAACACAGCATCAAATCAGAATTGGAAAATTGCATTTTCCTCTCCTACAAGATTAGATTTACAAACCAGAAAAAAGTCATGCTCAAAAGAGGAAGGACTTCTCAAGAAAGAGGAACAAGCCTATTGTGAAATTGAAAATCACTCCCCAGAGTCAACAAAGCACATGATGCTGCACCTTGTGTACGATCTTAAATGGTTGAAGTTCATTAGCTAGATCCTTCTTTTTCTGCTGGGCTGTTTGTGCCCTCTTCAGGATTTGTAGTGAAATGAATAGACAAGCACTAGTGACATTTATTTATACTCATGTAGTTCACACAATTGTACCTGCAGAGAGGCTTGTTCCAAGCAAAGCCAAAGGGATAAGCAAGGGGAATAGGAAAAAGTACTGGCTGAACTTAAAATCAGCTTGCTACTAAGAAAATACAGTTTAATATTTCAAAAAAATATGTGAAGAAAAACTGCACCTTCACAGATGCAGTGGGCAAAAAGGCAATTAGAACATTCAGAAGAGAGTGAAGGGAGGCAGAGGAATGTTTGGGATGCAAAAGGATAAAAAATTACAGGAGCTGACAAAGCACCTTGAGAACAATGTCAGAACTCTGCTATCCTTCTGGATTCATTTGTCTCCAGGCAGAGCAGAAATGAGCTTAGAAAAGAATCCTTTAGGTTTTTGGTTGTTTTTAATCAGAGTTCATAGCTCCATTGTCCTGAAATAGCTCATTGCTAGTATCTCAAAATATGCTTGCTCAACATGCCAGAAGGCAAAATGCACATGAAAATCTCCCTGACCCAGTGCTGGGCAGGCCTCTGTGTTTATTGGGGTTGACACTCCTGAAACTTTCTTTTGCTGGTGCTGCCAGTTTTTTGTGGGACTTCTGAATAGCAACCTCCATGTCCTACAGCTTTGGAGCTTAAAGCACAGAATGCTTTTCCTCTCACTCTCACATGGTTTTGGATTTACTCACTATTTGGATGACACTGATGAATAGATTTCCAGGAGGGTTAATGTGTGCCTTTAGCACAGTTGTATGCTCACACTGCTCACTGAAGCTGAGACCAAGACAAAAGCACCAGCCCAGCACAGTTCCTGACCCACTGCTGCAGGCTGGATGTGGACAGATCTAAGACTCGGCTGCTCAAGTGCCTGCAGATTTAAGCTAACCTGATCAGCAGTTAAACAGTGAAGAGGCATTTGCACAGCCCATAGGTATCTCAGCTGAGAAAGACAACTCCCCAGGTGAGATGACTCTGTCACAGCTGTCTGCCAAACCATTTCCAGGCAGTTTAAACAAGACCAGGATTGGCACAAGGGCCAGGCAAGACTCAAAACAGAGGTATATCTAGTGGCCTGAGTATGGAGCTGGCAAATAGTGTGAATATACCTGACAGGAATCAGCAGCGATGCCCAGTATGCTCTGTGAGTTGAGGCTTCTAGAAAGAAACCACGTATCCTTTGTAGTAAAAATGTACCATGGCACCAAGTCAGGCAGGGTGAGACATCAGCACACCTTCTGCGCATCTGTTGGTGTGACAAGCTCTATCCTAGCAGACTTACTGTGCACAAAATCAGAAAGCTCCTTAAATAAAAGCATAAGCATGCACAGCTTGAGCTTCAGAATTAAGCTCACTCATGGCTCTACCACTACATTTGCCCTATCAGCTAGGGAGAAGGCATTAGAAGGGCAACACCTCACACTTTCACCACCCATCCTGACCACTTTCAAAGATGTTTGAAGTAGCTGTTAAGTTCAAAACACAAGCTTGTAATAGGTCATCCTGCAGGAACACAGGCTCCTCTCCCTGTTTTTTGCAGTGGGAGGAAACTAAACATCCTCCAGCATTTAACAGAGTTACTGTAAGATCCCAAAGTGGTTATTTTCACTCTTAGGATACCAATACCTGGTAACATAATGTACAGACCTTGTTGCTTTTGCACTCAATCAGCAATTTAAGAGTATTTCTTCAAATCCATCTAGAGATCAAAGATCTCTGCTTACATACACTATTGCAGGAGACAACCTGTAAATAATTCACGTGATGTGCAGCTGAAAAACACTTATAACCTCACCCCAAAGGTTTATTGCTGTGCAGAGACCTTGAGATAATTTTTTCTTGCAGAGAGGCTGGATGGGAGGAAATAACTACTCGTACATACCTTGTAGCTTTGGGATCCCAAATTACAATGTCAGCATCAGAACCCACAGCAATTCTCCCCTTCTTTGGGTAAAGGTTAAAGATTTTTGCTGCATTAGCACTCGTAACAGCTACAAATCTGTTTTCATCCATTTTTCCACTGTACTGCAAAGAAGTCCACAAAAGCAAACTCATTACTTTTTTAAACAGGGAATAAAAATGTTTTTGTTGTTGAAAAGGCTAGGATGAGTGACAGCTTTCTGCCAACATCACATCAATACTTTTTAAATGTCACACAAAAGAGCTTAAAAGAAATAAAATTCTTTGTCTCAGATGCACATACTGCAATGTATATTCACTGAATACAACAGCTTTATCTTACTTTATCCTGCAGCGAGGGGAAAAAAAGACAACTTGAAAGCCAAATGTTCTGTCAAGTGAAGTCAAGTGAAATAAAATTTTTACACTGACTTTGAATCTTTAGGCCTGCTCAGCAGTTTCCTCAGGAGACATAACATCTCTCAAGTATCTAGATTTTGGAAAATGGTGAGACAGTAATAAGGAGAGTCTAGAAGATGATCAAGGAGAGGCAAATGTGTAATATAGGAAAGGTGATTTGCAATCTCTTCAGGAATAACACATAGGATAGTTCTGCTCACTACATGTTTGAGATCAAGTAGTATGAACCCAAGATTTGCTCATGTGCCACATCAGCAAAGTGACAAATAATAACAGATATATGTGTGTCTTGGGACTCTCCACTGCTACATAACTCAATCCAGCCTCCACCACTGTTGTTTGCTCAGAAAGTCAGCTACACTGGCAGTAATAATGTGCACAGGTCAGTCTGGGAATCAGGATGTCATAAAAACATGTTTGTATGGTCGCCTGTGAGCAGTCATCTGAGAAGAAAAGCATAATTAAAGTGGTGAACACTGCTCTTCTAAACAATGGTGTGTGAGAAGGGAGAGAAGTTCCCAGACAAACTCTCACTGCTGTGTAATATTTTACAAGAAAAGGAAGGATATTCCTGATTGAAGAACCTATTGAAAAATTATCTTGCCCAACAGGATACATTGTTCAAAAGCAGCACTGATGCACAAATCTGTGTGTCACTTTCATACTAACCATAAGATAGATTACATTCCACTTTACACCATAAATAATCACACTAGAGCTATGCCGCAGGTGAATACCAGCACAAGTCTGCTTAGTACATGCCAGCTGGAGCTGAATCCCAAATACAGATAAATGATAGAGATTCTGAACCATATCCTTACTGAGTGCGTGAGGTAGATAATTCTACTGTGACAAATAAATATGCTTCACAGTGCATTACCAACGTAACTTCACTACTGCTAGAGAACTTCATATTAATTAGAAAGTGGAATTAGAGGCTCTGGAACTTAATAGTATTGTATTAGCCAGAGTAATTGTAACACCCAGTAAGCAACAGATTCCTCACCAGACTGTCTCACCTTCCCCCTCATCAGACTACCCCATATCCAGAAAGCCTGGCCAGTAGCTTTCATCTTTATATTTTGTAGAGCCTGAAGGGCATTGTGCTGAGAAGCAGAGAGCATTCTTGTGTTGGCACTGAGAATCTGAAGTCAATGGGACTTGAAGGTGCTCACCTCATCATATCATAGGACTGAGCCATACATTAGAGAAGCATTTCTCTCAAATTAGGAGTTGACAGGCACACAACCAGTGCAAAAGCCCCTCCAACAGCTAAGTTAGAGAGAGATCAAATAGGAAATAATACAGAACTGAACAAGTTGAAATTGTTGAAATTGAAATTTCCTTTCATTGATTGAAAAAAATGCTGCAAGTAAATGTACTGTGCACTACTGCTGAAACAATAACAGTCCTTTGCTACTAAATGATGGAAATGATTCTCTAGTGCACTATTTTAAGCATCAAGAATTTCCTTCTATCTCCCAGGACCATAAAGTGAGACTTAGTAAGAACGCTGCTATGGTATTTGATCAAAGGAGCTACCCTATGATAAATAAACTCGGTAAAACTGGAGAGTTGGTAAGTGCTGAGAGATTATATTTTTGGTGAAAAAATCAATGACCTCCATGTTCAGACCTGTCAATATACTTACAACACCTTTTTCCCATATGACTGACAGCCTGTCTTCCACACCATTCACTCCATTAGGGATTTTTGTGAAGTCATCCTTCCCCAGAGCTTTCTGGCATATGTCAAAGGTGCAATTGTCAGTTCCTGTCACAGATAGGTCATCGCTATGGACAAACAAAATTCATTATGAATTAGAGCATCTACCAGACAGTGCCACATAGTAAATCTGTTGCAGGGCTGTGCAGATCCAGCCATGCGTCCTGCAGGAAAAAACTAATGTGCTCTGCCAGCCTGTCTTCAGTCCCATCCTCTAAGAGTAGCTCCACAGTAACAGTCAATTCCCCTGTGAAGTAGTTTCCTCATCAAAAACCACTAAGAAGAAACCAAGCACCAAAAATAACACTTTTACTTTGAAAATGTGAAAGATGTGTCACAAATGGAGGACTGTCCCCCTTTGCCCAGAGCAAGGGGCTTGGTTCCACCCTCACTTAGGGCAATTTTAGACTGTGTCACTCCATATATCCTGTGAAATTACTATGGATCTGCACAACCATCAGCCAATGTTCAGACACACCTCCTTTGGTCAAATTCAATCCTTTTGTGGAATTCTAAGTTTTATTGGTAGTGAAGCACCAGCATCTCACCATTTTGTCAACTGCAAGTATCTGAAGGATGCTTCTCTTTCTGCTTCCTTCTGAAGGACATGCTATGAAGTGGACAACTTGTATCTATCTTCAAAAGTCAGCAGTTTTTTGTTCAGTATCCAAATTTCAAGTGAAAAAGGCAACTGAAAACAAAATCCAGACCCCCTAGCTGTGCTGCCACTTCTTACACACTTTTCACCAACTTATTTCCTTGGTGTTCCCCCGGTCATGTTTCCTTTTTTGCTGCAGTATTAGCAAGGCAAGGCTTATTGATCAAAATCAAATGGGGACAGAAGGCCACAAGAGTTCAGAGGAAAAAAATCTGAACACTTTCTAATTTCTGTAACAAAAAATGTTTTTCATCTATGGTTTCACCTTCCATTTCTCCTTCCTGATAATGTAACACTGTACTTAGAAAATCTCCAGGGCATCAACTTGTTATTGTAAACTCCAGACAGAATTTGCTGTGTATTTGGGTATCAGCTGTCTCTGTTCATCTGCTTACTTGGCCAGTAAGTTCATGAGGAAACCAGGAGTAGAGGGATCTGGTCTCAGGGGAGGTCCCATGACATATGCTGCAGCATGAGCCCAGTCTTTATTCCAGTAGTTGGTGCCATCGGTGCCAAGACTAGCAGCAATAGGCTCCCCATAAACCACCTTTCCTGACAAATGTAAAGCAAGAAGATTGTCATCAAACAACTTAAAAACGAGTATCTTACATTTTCTCGGTTCTGGATCTTTTTGGTGGCAATGGATTTAAATTTGAATGACTGTTTCAAATTAAACACAAACATACAGAAGGACATAATAAACTAAGCTATAACACTCTGTTCTGAATATTCTGCTGGTGATCTCCCAATATATTTCCTCATAAGAACATTGCCTGGGCAAGTTTTTTAATTAAATTGTTGACAGATATATTATAATGGGTTTACATATTGCTTACCAGGCATGTGATTGAGATTTCTAAAGGCACAAAGTCATCAGTTGCATTAATTATGTTCAAGATCCATATATTTCTTGGTAGCACCTGTTTGATGCTCTGAAATTATTGACTATGTAACAATGTAATTTAATATATACAGCACACAGACTTTGCAAGGTGGTACTTTAAATTGTCTAGCTATAATTGTTCCAGGAAGAACAATATGGCACAGTACAGATTTAGAGTGTAAAACCATTTCCCAAATCAAAAGCTATAAATATTTTAATTTTAAAAGTTATCTCCCAAATTTTAATCTTTAATTCTTTATTGCACAGTGTTCTAGATTCCTCAGAAGAGGACACCAACCCAGACTAGCTGCTAGCCTTTGGATAAACTTAACATATTGTAACTAATTTTTCCTCCTAGGAAACATGGGTTTGAAACTTAACAGAACAAGGTGGGAGATAAAACAAGATGTTTCACTCCCTGAGGTGGTGGTACAGACACTTTGCAGATTTGTAGGTGACAGGTGGCAATGTCCCTGACTGTGATGGCCCCCAAAAATCCATTGTGAGCTAGTATTTCACACACCCGCTCATAGGCTGCTTGGTGCTGGTTAAAGGCAGCTTCTGATGGAACCCAGCAAGAGCTCTGTCCCCCTCCTGCTCCCTACACACAGTGAGCATCTTGCTACGGATCCCACATTTAAATCCAGACACATTTTTTATTGGAACTATCACTGCATTACCCCAGCAAGGGCTCAGTTGGTAATTTCTTGGTGATAGAATACAGTGACCTTTCTCTGGCTCTCTGAATATAAGCTGTACGTTCACTGTACTGTTGGAAACCAACAAAGCAAAGCTTTGCAGATTTCCCTCTGTACATCAGATTCTGGTACTTCTGTGAGGTACTGGATTATAATTGCTACACTAGCATAGGTAGCTTTTGAGAAGCTCAATTCTTTCCAAAATGTTTTCTACTGCAGTAGTGCCATTTCTTAAATCTTCTATGCTAGACTTGCAGACAGGCCTCATACCACTTAAAACCCAGAGTTCCACAGTTAGTTCTACAAAGATACAAGACCTGCCCAGCATTCCTATACTCCAAGTACTACCTACCCACTGTAACTGTTTCCACGACCTAAAGACTCCCTCTTAGCATTGTTAATTTGCTCTAACCACCTGAGCATGCTCTGATGTGCTAAACGTTCCCAGTCCCACTCGTCTACTGATATTCTAGTTTTACACTTAGGCTCAGGGAGAGAACACTACCATTTTGTGGACTTGAAACCATGACTTAAGTAGTTATTTACTGTTCTTTGTATCTTATTTTCAGTAGTTAAAGCACTGAATATGAGGCCATCCATGGAAGTGATATGACCAGTCAGTGAATGAGGAAGATTAGTGCTTTCCTAATTCAGAGCTCCTGCAGCAGTCCGGGGAATCTTGGCCTTCCCTGGGCATCTCCAAACACAGTGTTTGAGGGCAAGCTGCCACAAACCTGGATATATACAGAAAAAGTCCTGCATATACAATCAATCCCCTATATTTAGTTCTTTACCTGACAGATTTTTCATGAGCAAAGTCAATAGAAAGGAGAGGTGAGGGGGAAGTGTGGTGTGCTCTGTGTCTTTTATACAGAAAGTAAAGAAACTAAAGAAACCAAAGAGATTTCCATTGAAACTAAACTTAAGCTACGACTCATTAAGACACAGCTGTAAATAATAAAAGTTGAAAAGGTAGGAAAGGAGTAAATGTTTAGCTTCCTTAATTTTATATCTCATTTTCACAAAATAAAAATGAAAGAATTCTGCAAGGTCACCGTCATATATGCTGAACTGTTTCTAACTCATGTGCCACAGCTGATGACAGAATTCCTGCAGTCAGAATTTGATCTGAGCAGCCCCTCTTTTTCCCACGAGTGTGAAGGAATACATGCCATTTCCTCAAGTGATCCCGAGTCTGAACACTGCAGCTTCAGTGGACTACATCGGACACTTCTGCTGACTCTGCAAGTTCTTGTATTTCATTTAGACCGTGACTAGACAGGCTGAAGGGTACAATAATATCAGGATAGTGCTTTAATCCAACTAACAAGGAAATTCTGCATTAAGGCTCTTTTACCTAAACTGAGAAAAAAGAAATTCTGCATTAAGGTTCTTCTAGCTCAACTGGCTTCTGCCTATATGCATAAAAGTGTAGTAATGCAATAATAAATCAGGTCTTTCCATTTGTTATGTTTTCCTGCATTCTATAAAAACACTGAACAGAAAGTGTTTTGCTGTTTGGCTTTTCTGACATCTCTGAGCTGCTGGAAAAAAGCTGTGGATTTGATGACTTCTTCCATCAGATGCTCAGACTGGCTGGCAAGAGCCACCTTCACATAAATTATAACAAAGAAGAATATGCAATTGTGATTTATTTTACCACATATCAGAAAAAAAAATATAACAAAAAGTTATAACCTTGAGAAACAACAACTAACATTTACAGACTTGAAAAACTGTTCCCTGCATGCTTATTCTAGGAGAAGTTACAGAAGCCCTTAAGATAAGGTTGTGTGGGGCAAAGATACTCGCTGACTCCTCTCGCTAAGAGCAGAGCTAACCTGTGACTAATGGTAGGAGGTATCAACATTAAGTAAGCTTAAGGTCTAAGTAAGGTTCCTGCAATCTGACCAAGTACATATTTTTATATACACTTTTTAAAGAAAGAAACCTTTCTAAAAAATTGGCTTTTTAGTAAGATTCTGCTCTCCAGTTGATTTACACTAGAAAGTCTGACTTCCTTAGCTGTAACAGCCCAGTTAAATGGGCAAAGGGACGTGTTCTCTAGCTTTTAGTACACTTAGGAGGAAAACATTTTTAAGTGGAGGGCAGTATAAATCATATATCCCTAAATCACATTTTATTAGTCTTGCTTCCCCAGAGGTGTTACTGGCCAAAGGAATGGGCACCAGGGCCACATTAGTTTTCCCTGTAGTCACAACAAGGAGAGGGAGCTGCACTGCCTGACACTAGCACTCTACAGCCTTGTCTTCTCATTGTAGGGAAGACTTTACACAATAGCAGGAAGAGGATCCTCTTTGTCTTCCCACTCAAAGCAACGAGACTGTCATGCCCACAGAGATAGCAGACTGTCCTTCTGTGGAAACAGACAGTTCCTTTACCTATTCTAGCAAGGCTCAAGATCATGTTTTGCAGCAGGATGACAAAGCAGCCCAGTGAGATAAGAGACAACAGTTCTCACAGAGAGGTGCTGTCTTTGACCCTTTCAAGTGGAGAACTGGGGAGAACTGGTGAACCATTACTTTTGAAAACAGGCTGGTAGGGCCTAAAAAAATAACAGGATGGGGACATCAGCTAACCTGTTCCCCTCCAACACAGTCACACTGTGGAAATCTTGGGTTTCCTGCTAGATATTCAGCAGCAGTGTAGCTGTTACTGATGTACTTGAAAAACATGCTGCTATAATCCAAAGACTTCCTTCAGTGAGTGGTGTTGCTGGAGATGAGAGCAGACACAGATGGTGGACTTTGGCATGGAGGGGAGAAGGAAAGACAGTCATCCATGTGAATGCCCTAAAGTTTGCTTATATTACTATAAGAACTATTATCTCTTTACAGTCTGTATGACTGATTTCAGTCTTTAAGATCTGAGCCAGAGCTCACTGAAGACAACAGAATTATGCCTACCACCTTCTACAAAATGTATCAGGCCTTTGGTCTCTAGCTCTGATATTATTTTTCACCTTGGATAGCTAAGTGAGAAACAAAGAAGAATTGGGCTCTGACTTATATTTTTGACTAGGAAAATCATCACCCCACAGAATTTGAGAAGCAATGGTTCAGTTTTGGTATCACGCTATCACCCAGAAAATAGGTTATGATCCCTGAGGATCAGTCTCTCCCCTTCTGATGTCCGTGATGGAATAGGAAGGAGTATCAGTCTTCCTCCTCTGACATGGGCTGGGGTGAATATGTACTTACACCTTGTACTTCATGCTAAGTGCTTGGAAAGGAAGATGAAAAATATCACAATTTTAAATAGCAGGAAAGTAGCATCAAGCGATAGAAAAATAATCCTAAACCCATGAATAAACTGCATTAGAGTGGATATTTGTGTTACACATTGCTGTGCACAAAGGCAAGCACTGATGATTCTGACAGCATCAACCCAGGGAGCTGTCAAGCCCAACTTGGCCCCAACGAGAAAATTTCTTCGTGTTGTACCAATTTCTTCTTTATACACTTTGAAGAAGCACGTACACATCAAGGCACTGCAGACTATTCTTTCAACACATGCCTAACTATTTTACAGTATTTGCTGTCAGCATAGAATTTTTTCCCTGAATAGTGTGTTATAAAACACCACCTCCTATCTTTGCTCTTTTATGTTCACAGTGTTTCATCTTTAGTCTGGGTATTTTAATTGTTGATACAGCTTCGTGTAGTTAATGTCCGCACGACACCTGTGAGTGCACAAATAACCGGACACTGACGGCTATAATCCACATCACCAGCACCACTGGCACCTAGTGGAGGAATCTAATATAGCACAGTACCAAAGGATGAGCTAATAAAAAAAATACCCTAGTAGATTCTTTTATAACGTTGAATTACTGATTAGGCATACTAGAAGTCATAATCAATACATATTCCACATAAACCTACATTAGCACAATGACATCATGCTGGGTTTGATTGTACTCTTGTTAAACTCTCATATTCTGCATTTTGATACCGATAATCTACATCCCCTGTGTAAGCATTGTCTAAAGCCAAGAAACAAGGAAACAAAGGCCTGCATGAAATTCATGTGAAGTCAGATGAATAGAAGCTGAGATGTAGAAAGATAATGGCACAAATATTCCATAAATATTTATGTCCTCCAAATCACAGGCTTCTGACCTGCTCCTTCCACCTATACACAGCGTCTCCTCACAGCATGATGGTTTCACAGACTGCTCTGGATGAACTTACAGGTGAGGAGGTAAAACATCCCGAATCTCTACAGCTTCAGGCTGCTTCCGGCCTGCCCAATGGATGGTCAAGAGGGTCAATCTCCCTTGGCTGACCAGAACTATTCATGAACCCTGCAGTGCAAGACCTGAGAAGCCCTTCCCTGCAGGGAATCGAGGCTTTCAGACACTCTTGTCATCACCCTGATTTCTGTGTGCCTGTACTGGGTTTGTGTAGCAGGGATTTGGTAGTGTGGAGGGTGAGGCTGCTGGGGTAGCTCCTGTAAGAAGCTGCTAGAGGCTCCCCTGGCTCCAAGTCAGACCTGGCTCTGGCCAAGGCTGAGCCAATCAGTGACAGTGGTAGTGCTTCTGTGATAACCTATTTAAGATTCCCCCGCAGCCCACGGTGAAGACCACGGTGAGGCAGGCTGTCCCACTGCAGCACGTGGAGTTTAGTGGTGGAACACCATTAATGATGCCCACCTGCAGGCCTCTGAGGACCCCATGCTGGAATAGGTGTCTGCCCAAAAAAAGGGCCATGACTTGGAGGAAAGGCTGCACTGGGGTGGTCCATCTCTGGGAGAGCTACATCCTCTGGAAGGGACCCATGCTGGAACAGTTCATGAAGGGCTGCAGTTCTGTGGGAAGGACTCACACCAGACAAGTTTGTGAGGACTGACTCCTGTGGGAGGAACCCCATGCTGGAGCAGACCAAGAGTTTGAGGAGTCATCCCTCTGTGCAGGAAGGAGCGCCAGAGACAAGACACAATATGTGATGAAGTGACCACAACCCTCATTCCCTGTCCCCCTTCACCACCTGGGGGGATGAGGTGGAGAAACTGGGAGCAGAGCAGAACCTTGGAAGAAGGGAGCAGTGTGGGGAAGGTGTTTTTAAGATTTGGTCTTATTTCTCATTATCCTACTCTGATTTGATTGGTAACAAATCAAACTGATGCATTTTCCCCAAGTTAAGACTGTCTTTTGCCTATGACCAAAGCTGGTGGGTGAGTGTCTGTGTCCTTTGCCTGTCTCCTTGTCTTTTTCTGTCTTTTGTCTTGACCCTTGAGCCTTTGGTTATATATGCTCCTCCCCATCCTACCGTGGGGTAGGGGTGAGCGAGTGGCCATGTGGTGCTTTGTTGCTGACTGGGCTTAAACCATGACAGTGCCCAGTGAGTAGGACTTGTGGCCACGTCAAGGCACTGCCTGTGAAACATGGTGTGGTCTCCATTGTAGAATTTCTCATCTAAATAGCTGGTAAAGGTTTGCAGACAGTAACTCAAGGGAGGGGAATAGCAGAGCATATATTTTCTTGGACTGGTCACACCATTTTAAGGCAGTAATGCTGTTCTGGACACCACTTTGACCTTGGAAGTATAGTACAAAGAAGAAAAGTTTTCTCTGGGGAGAAGGGAAGTCTCAATCCTAGCTGCTGTTCTTCCATGCTGCCTAGCTCTCCTTGGGCCCGAAAACACACACACAGTTTAGACATCCCACTCCAAGATATTCATCCATCTTCTGAGGGTAAAGGCACCCCGGAGAAGCAGGACATTGATGTCATGTTTGTTTTTCCATGACCCTTCCTCCAATGCCATTGCCCAAGCAAAAAAGAATTAGGACTTTACCTTCTCTTCGAGCATTACTTATCACCCTTGCTGCAGATTTACTCATTACATGGACTATGTAAAGGGGGCAGTTTACAGCATTTGCTATGATAATTGCTCTTTGCGTAGCTTCAGCTTCTACTTCTTCAGGACGACACAGCTCATGGCCCTCAGGGCCAGTTATTCCCATTGCCAGCATCTTCTTTGCACCCTGAACAGCACACAAAAACATTAAGTCAGTTAAAGTGCACCCATGATGTTGTGAACATGCTGCCAGCCAAATGGATCCTAAAGCAGCTGCTGCAGCCAGTTTGAGAAAAAGAATCCACATAGCAGTTGTGATTTTTGCAGTTACTGTTGTGTTATCCAACATCCAATATTTCTCTCAATAAACAGATCTTAGAATACCTGCGTGACTTCAGAAAACACGCTCCACTGGCTTGCAGGAATAAATCACTGCTTTTGAAAAAGCTACTCCTCTCTCAACATAGACTTCTAAATGATCACAGCCAGTAACTGAGATGACAGAACTGACCCCACGGTGGAAAAAAACCCAACAAAACTAAGCAAAAAGATACACATCCAGAGCCTCTGAATGAGGCTCCAAGGTTTTAAGAGGCATAAGATTTTGTCCCTGCTATATTCCAGAAGCCTATGCTTTGCTGATTTGAGATTACTTAGCAATAAATTAATTTCCTTTATGGAACCTGGGGAAGAGACAAAGCACTACTGACTAAAATAGTTGAAGTAACTCAAAGGCATCAGTGTAGTTATGCTCCTATTGCCTCTACACTGTGCTAAGATGGCAATAGAAAGCATGAAGTGAGGCTAACTGTGCACAGAGAAACATTGAGACTTTTGTTCCCAGTCAGGGAAGCTTTCTATGTCCTTTTGGATTCTTTCCTGTTAGATGAGCTGTGTTTGGAGATGCATTAGGCATCACACTTGTCTAAATACCTGGCTGAGTGTTCCCACTTTGACTTGATTGATAGTCAGGCTCTGACTGTTGCTTCCTTTATCACTCAAGTATACATCTTATATTGCAAGTATATATATTACACTGTAACTATCTCTCTCATTATGACAGGATCATTTGCCTCCTGTCTACCCTGAACCCAGGACTCCAGGTTACAATTTCTTAGCCCACCACAAGTATCCTTTAGGATTTTGGACAAGATGTTTGTCTTCAGTTCCCTGGAAATAAAACCAAGTAGAAAAGTCTTTCCCTATGATACAGTGATAATATTAATGAATCTCTTGAAGTGCTTAGGTAACAGGAACATTTATATTCCTGACTTTGATGGACAGAATGTCAAATGCCTACCTGTGCAATTAGCTCCCCATTCTCTGCATGGACTTGAGCAACTGCTCCAAGTTCCTTACAGCAGGAAAAGGCTGCATATAACTCCTCGTCGTTGACCATGTATACATCTTTGTAGGCCATAAACATCTTGAAGGAGTTGACGCCTTTGTTTTGGACAAGAATTTTCATTTCTTCTTTCACCTGAAAGACAGTCAGGAACTTTCAAAAACCAGCAATATCACATTTTAACTCTGAATAACTTTGTATAAAGACATTGTAACTATGAAGCGTGATCCTTTACTGACACATCAAACATATTGTTCAGGCCAAAAAGCCCAAGTCACGTATTTAAAGACTTCCATACTATTCTTCTTGTATCAAATTGATTCTCAAAGTATATAAAATAGTACCACTGCAGTGCAGATACTGGAGGCACAAGCTAATTGCAAGAAGGAAATGCTTTTCACAAAAGATAACAAAAGAGATTTTTATTGCAAATAAACCTCCTGGTGATGAAAACAGCCAGTCCATTATAATCAATGTATCCAATTTATACATTATGAACATTTGTGCAAAACTGATTTCAAAAATTGGATCATAATAGGCCTCAGCAAGTAACAGAGTGACAGAAAAGATTTTGTCTCCTAGAGCTTTGTCCCGACTCTAAACAACACAGACCTTTGAAATATTTTTTTTGCCAAACAAAATGTCTCTTAAAGTCCAGGTGCAAGCTTGTTTTTTTCTCTTGTACGCACTCCTGGACAGGATTCCTTGCTTCTGCTACTGTCTGTGAAGCCCAGCAAAACATTATGGCCCAAAGAAACAAACAAAGATGCAAATTTTAGCCCAAAGGTTTCTTGTACAGCTGGTCAGTTAGAACTATCCATTAACTAACTTTGTCTCTCCCTTCCCAGTGAAATGATGGTGACAGTAATTGATGTGTATTTGTGATGCTATTAGAATTTCCATGGGATTAACTCCTTTCAAAAAGTAAAACATTATTTTTCATCTCTCTTATAATGTGATTGGATCTGCCCAACAAAGGTGAGAGACTGATATAAAACTCACAGAAAATTTCTGGATTTATCTAGAGGATGGGAGTGTATCTTGAGTGGGAATTATCAAACAAATACCTGACATAAGGCCCTGCTCTCTGGCACAAATATGGAGGCATGTCATTTATTTTCTTCTTCAATAATTACTATGACTTTGGGAAGGTATTGTGAAGAATGTGCATTTTTAATCAATACTTTAAATCCTGAGGAGATCACAGCTAATTAGAAGGGCATTAAATATCAGTCTTCTTTACAGCTACAAAACATCAGACCTTTCTATTTCTTTCAATCTTGGCCTTTAAAAACACTTAACTTCTTAAACCAGAACATTTCATTGATTTACACCTCCCTTGTTTTATTGGATTTTTCAGTACAATTCCACTGGTTTTTACTAAGGTTGTTTCAGATGCACATTCCTCAAACTTCACTGGAGAATTTATTTTATGTCTTTGCTCAGAGACAGAAGTTGCAGTCAGTCTATTTAGTGCGTAGTGCACAGCATACCAAAGGTGGTGTGTTTTCAGATTGAAGGCTTCTGGTTTTGTATTTTACAAGTTAAAAATTAGAGGAAGTACTCATATTTAAAAATGGAATTCACTTAATGTATTTACGTACTGATGCACATTCCCTGAGGATCCAAAGTGGTTTTGAAAAACATGGGCCAGGTTCAGCCAGATGTCAAGCACCTGGAAGGTTAATTTATTCAGTAAAGTTTTCAGGCTGCCAGCAAACATTCACACAAAAAGGACATTTCTCCCATACAACAATTCACAGGCCTCTGTTGGAAGGGCTTCTGAAGATCATCAAGTCCAACCCCCCTGCCAGAGCAGGACCAAAACTACTGCAGATCACTCATTCCAAAGAAGGTTTTATAGATAATCTCACATTCAAGTAATTACTGACTGCAGTGCTGATTTACTTTCAGGTGATATTACTGCAGCAACCCAGGAATAGAACTCTTCCTTTACAATTAAAGTACCATATTTTTAATGTATACACTTATTAAAAAAAAACAAAACAAACCAAAACACAAAAAGACCCAAAAAAAACCAAACCACCAAGACTCAACAGGAGCATAGATTATAAAGTGTTCAAGAAAAGGCAAAATCTATGCAAATACCTCTTGCCCAAAGAAAGTTGTGGGTACAAGGGGTCTTATGCTCACCTTTCCCATTTTATGCAATTTGACTACAAGCTAACCTCTATATGCCATAAATACAACACCACAGCCTAAGTGGGACTTCTTTGAGCTCACGCTGCTAGGCAGCATGGCAGTGACTACCAGCAGTGAGAACATTTACCAGTGACAGATTGGTCAATGAGTCAAATTTGAATTCTCCTGGGACAGCAACTGGACTGCATGGCAGGCAACTCTCCCCGTGAGTAGGGATGCCTTTCAATGTTACAAGATACTGGTTGTTTAGCTTAAGAAGACTGAATCACTTAAATGTTGTGTGATCTAGTACACTGTTTGCTTAGCTTTACCCACTTAGCATGAGTAGCTAGATCTGCTGAAGCCTTAGGCTGCAAGCTGTAAATTTCCACTTAGAATATGTACTTACTTATCCAAAACAGGGCCTCCAGAACCTGTGTAAATCAGAAGATAAGGAGGCTTCAAGCTTACAGCCATCAGCAGCAGGTGCAGCTCAACATGATAACAGCCTGTCTGGAGACAGTGAACTAACTCAGCTAGGAGTCAGAAGACGTAAGACCAGAATCATATTTCAGACCCAGTAAGGAAAAGATCCCAGTCCCAAATATTACTATTGGACTAAACTGTCACATGAGGGATGGGTGAATAGTCTCTATGGGTGCAATTGCCCAGAGACTTCTTTGTTCAGATCCTTCCTTTTCCTCCTTTCTTTATTGTGGAATCCCTTTCTGGGGATCTCGTGCTGACCCTGCTGCCGTATCTATCACTCTATTAAATGATTTGTTCTCATACAATTCAGTGCTTTAGAGTCTACTTCAGGAACCCTTGGATTTGAAACCTTTTGAGCAAACTACCGTTGGATGCCTGGACAGAAGGTAAGCACATTGGGAATAAGCATGCTGAAACTTTGAAAACCTAGTGAAATGATAGAAACAATTGAGTTAACACATATATTTCTTTGACCATGATCATATATAATCCTTTAGCCATAAACACATAACCCCTCAGCCATAAAAAGTTGACCAAGTCTGGGATTAGGAAGAGATCCACTTGCACCTAGACTCCTCTCTGAGAAGGTCCATCCCGAACCTTCTGACTCAATGGGAGAGTCTCCTTTACCTTTCCACATCTCCTGGGTAAATCATTCCAAATAGATTCAGACTTGATTTCCCCTTCTACATTTCCTCTGTGCAGTAACACACTGAACCTTACCATCAAACTCTGTTAAACTGCACTTTTACAAATTCTTTAAAACACACATCTGCAACAGGTGGGGGCTTCTCAAATGTTGTTTTTACACACAAAAATACTATTATACCACCAGCAAGCTACAGTCAGCATGTGAGGACTAATTCATAGCAGGTACAGTACCAATTCATGGATTTCAGGATCAGCTATTTTGTTTACCTTGTTGCTCCACCACGTAACTGCTACGTGCAAAGCATAGTCACAGCAGACTTTAGGGTCTGCCCAGCTTTTCCATGTATCAAAGGCTTCAATAAGAGAACACCCTTTCTGAGGGATGGCAAAGTCAATGATCATAGTGGTTCCTCCTGCTATAGCAGCCTGAAAGGAAAAGTTAATATTTAGCAATCAGAGAGAATGCAAATTTCCTCCAACCCTCTCCAATTCCCAGTGCACCAATTGATCTTGATACCCTGAAAAGCCAAAAGCCACTGAAGAGTTTCCCTGAGTAAAGTCTGAACTTCAAAACGATTATGGAGATTAATTTCACCTCCTTTGAGGAGGAGGTTCTCAAATAGGTATTCAGAGAATCATAGAGAAATTCTAAGATTAAAGAATTTTTCACACGTGTACAAAATCTTATCAAATATTTGGTGATAAGTCTGCAGCATTCACACATGCAGGAGACCAGCCAACTTCAGAAATGCTTCCTCAGAGTCTACATAGTTGAAAAAACAAGACTATGATAAGAAAGTGTTAAGGGGCAAATACACACAAAAAAACTCACAACAGATTCAGTTTGAAAATCCATTGTGAAAATCCCCCAAAACCTGTCTAAAACCAAAAGGATTTTTAAAGTGATTTAAAATTGTTTTTATTACTGACAGAGTATCATTTAGTAAAACAGCATAGCAAGTTTTTAAATAGAATGAAACATATACCTCCTTTATATAAATATTTACAGGTAAATAAATAAAAATCTTACTCTATGTATGTTATGAGGATCAAAAATTGCTTTTTAAGCAACAGTTTTCACTGTCCTTCCTGTACAAGTAAATTACTGCTTTTTCTTTTCCATTTGAAGTATCTTTGTTGGCCACTCCAGGAAAACAGATCCTCGACAAAAAGAAATGGATCATGTATAAAACTTCCTTTGCTGTTATTATTGCAATCTTCAAATTAAGCACAGAAATCCTCTCTGTTCCTCTGAACATCTCTTTGCCCAACAGGTACACACAATTCAGATCAAACTATACATAGTTCTGACTCATGCTATGTTACTCTTCCTATTTCTAGATCAATTAGTCCCTTTCTTCTCTTCACTTAGCAATCAGAAGGAAAATTGTAAATATGTCAGTATATTTTGAAAAAAAAAAGAAGTTTAAAGAGTGACATAAACACCTGTGAATGTGTGATGAATTCAGAAAAACATTTTCTCCAAGAGGTGGTGTTGAAATTGTCATTTTTTTTTCAACACAGCAGATTGACTCATTTGTTAAACAGGATTTAAAATTATTGTTTACATTTAAGAAAAAAAAAAAATGCATGGGTTCCACAACATCACTCTTTTTTTCCCCTCTCTTTGCAAAATGAGAGGTATTTCATGCCTTTATTTATTCAACAGAATGGGTAAATCTTAGCTAATCATTGTAGTATATTTTGCAATAGTTGTAACACAGCTCTGTCTTCCTGATTTTCTTGCAAAACTATTTGTCAGATGATGAACCTCAGTAAACAGCTGTGAACACTTGCAACACTTTGACCTGGCTTAAGAAGTTCCACAATATCTAACTTTTTGACATCTGATCACTAGGCTGGATCTAGAGCCTACTTTTAGGCACGAAAGTGACTATACAAACATCCTGTCTTGTGTATGCAGCCTCCGTTTTGCAGCTTCCCTGTCCACTGCCTCAAAAAGATACTCAAAAAGCCTCAAACCTAAAAAAATATTACATTCTTTTTGCAAGATAGCACGCAATTATTATTACCAAAAACTGCTTGTGGAAGCCATTTCAGTAATTTGTTTCAAAAGTTATTTCTCCTCTATGGAGATCTGAAAAAGACAGCATTCTTAGGCCCATATCATAGTAGATTCCCTCATTTCTACCAGATTGCTATGGAAGAGACTTAGTTTGAGGAAAAAATTCCCACAATCAAATTTATAATCCTTTTCCGGCTATCAGTTCTGGAGGTGGAAATGCAATGCTCTAGCTTTCCTTTTACTTCTTCTCTTACATTTGGCTTAGAGAGACATTATATTTGACAAAGCATCCAATATATTTGACAGAGCAATCCTTTGGCAGGGCAGGAAAGACCTGCTCAGATGCACAAAATAATTTTTTGTCAAAGTTTTGCAGAATAATCACACTTTACTATAATGAGGCACTGTAAATTCTGTGCTCATCAAGAACAATTCTAGTGCTTACAATTATCCAGTGTAAAATATTTCCATTCAAATAACAGCAGCAACACCAGCAAATCTATCTTCAGCTGGAATAAGTATTGTTATTGAAAGAAATGCCAGTAATTTAAGGATAGCATACAGTATTCTGCACTCAACATTAAAAAAAAAAAAGCCAAATCCTTGTCAGAGTATAGAAATGTACAATTACACCACTCAAACAATCTAACTTGCACTCTTGTGACATGACAGGGCAAGCAAGAAATTATATTTCCTGTTAAAGACCAGGGTAAATCTAAGCAAGACCACAAACTTCAAAGGTTGTTAATAGTTGTGTGGTTACTGCCCCACACCGTTTGTTAAAAAGAGTTGAATTTAACTTATTTCTGGTATTTCAAAGCGGCAAATTACTATCTTGCACATCAAAAAGAAATACACACCAGTGAAATCCATTTCCTTAGAAGGCACAGTTTATTGCTTTTGAGCAACCCCCAGTTCTTCTGTGAGAGGGACGGGATATAACAGGCTATGAGGATGCTGGCTAACAGAGAAGCCAAGTAAGGCTATCGATACCTTCTGGGGGCAAAGGATTTCAGACTGCACTGCAAAGCTCTTAGAAAAGTACCTTTCAAATTTTAGGGAGCTCTGTATGAGTAATTTTACTGTATGGAGATGATGCAGAAACCTGTTAATAGTAGTAATCAATAACACTGAGGGAATGTAATGAGATCAGCTAAAAAGCTGAAAAAAACCACTCCAAGTGTAAAACTGGGAGAAGTGAGATACTTTTAAGGTCCAAAGTAACAGAAGAAAAGTTTGCATACCCCATACTAACACAGGAGAAAGATCAGATTACCACAGAAATGCTCCCAATGCACTGCGGACTTGGGAAGTGTTACTTTAGTTAACCTTTGCTCAGAAAAGTATGAAACTCACTGCATGTACCAATGCAAGCTGCAGCCTGCACAGCAACAACCAGGGTAAATAACTGTGCTCAGCAGTTGCCACTCACAGCCAGAAAAGTCTCTGAAGGACCCAAATAACCTACTGGTTGAAGGTGGACCTCTAAATACCCCAACCGCTGACTACAATGTCCCAGCCAAGGAACAGTAACAATTGTTTGTGCTTGATTCACACTCTTATTCTCTTTTTTTTTAGTGGCAATACTGACTATCCAGCTGACATTCCTTTCTGAGAAATCCCAGATGCACACACAGACACGCATATTTGTACCCACCTTGGTTCCAGTATAGAAGTCATCTTTTGACCTGCTGCCCATAAAAGGGAACTGCATGTGTGTATGCGTATCGATGCCCCCAGGGATCACCATCTTGTCGGTCGCATCCAGCACAACAAGTCCAGTTGGTGGCTCAGGGTTTAGGTTTGGTCCCACTTGCTTCACCACTCCATCTTCCACGTACACATCAGCCACCACTGAGTAGTCATCATTCACAACTTTTCCCCCTTTGATCAGAAGTCTCTGCTGAGCTAGGTTTTGGTGTGGCATGGGAGCCTAGAAGGTGAGAGTGAGGCCTCAGCTCAGAAAGCTGCTCTTGCCTGAGAATATTACACTGCCCACCCTTCTCCTAGAGAGCAGTTATGTCCAAATGGCCCTAAACACAGGCCACACAGTGCTCTTTAAACAGACATCAGAGGAACTGACTCCTCTGCCCCTGGCAGCGCCACCCACTACCTCCAGCAGAGGCCCAATGCCCAGCGAGCCAGAGTGCAGGCTGGTGGCAGAGCGCTGGCTCTCG
>JANHFX010021701.1:0-13512 GCA_027560015.1 Chloroceryle amazona | reverse complement strand
CCGGCTCCTTTTTTCCCGGCTTTCCAAAAATGACCCAAAAATGTGACCCCCAAAAGAAAGAGCCGCCCCCAAAAACTTGTTAAAAAGCGGTTTCCCCCCCCCCCCCCCCCCCCCTTTAGAATCCAAGCTAAAAGGACATGCTCCAAAAATCTTACAGTGAGCTTTGATCAAGGCAAATTTCCACAACTCGCAAGAACTTAGGGATGCAGTGGAAGAAATCTAGTGAATTGCGAGGTCAAACATTTGAAGGTGGTAGATATCTCACTACTGCTCAAATTTGAGAAGCTTAATAGTACTGGCATAAAAGCTCTGGAATAATTTGGGTAATCTTAAAGAAGTATCACAAGGGAGACCTTTAGAAGATAGTCGGTACTGTTGTTTACCACATGGCTGGTGCACTTTCTCATCTATATCTTGACAGTGCTTGAATACTGCTGTGATTGATTAGCCTAAATAATCACTTCAATTATTATATGGACATTTACAAATCAGTATTACAAATGCCATCATTTCTCCCCCTCTGTAACTGGATAAAATATTTGTAATAATTTAGTGCAAAGTTCATACAAATCATGCAAATAAAAAAAAAATAAAAGGTTGAAGAAACTGGTACTTGCTGAAATATACAGGTACAAAACTGCTGGTACCATCCTCTCCCCAAAAATGTACAGAAACGTATGTGAATACACCAGAAGTTTTACAGCAGAGCTGACAAGTTGAACTATTTGATATTCACAGCCTTCACATAACTATTCATCTTTTAAGACAGCCTAGCTAAAGATAGCAGCTTTCCCATTCACAATCAATACATTTGCAAACATTTTCAGGCTGTGTACCAAATGCTCACAGACAGATCTCAAATCACAAACCTTACTCTTTTCCATATCCTGCAGAAGTAAAAGCACCGAAAAAAACTAAAAATATACAAAACCACTAAATGTGCACAGACTAGTATCATTAGTGTATTTCATTTTTTTAAGACAACTTTAATATATATCATTCCCCCATGTTATACTTGTATAATTAATTTCCTCTGAAAGAGGTTACTGTTATTACTAACTAGTGTATCTCGCTGGTTTTTACTCCCACCATCCAAGGCCTCTTCCAAGCTAATCCTTCTCTTTTCTCATTTAGTTTGATATCTTTCTGTTATACTGCCTGAAAATTCCATCACAAGTGATCAGATTTCAAAAAAACTTAAAATAGTGCAATGAGGGAAACAAGGGAAGAGTAGATTTTTCTCATCTACTTAAATATGCTTTTAGATTTCTTGATTGTGAGAGCCTCAGAGATTATAGAAGATTCTTCATTCACGTATGTAAAGGAACCAAAGAACATTACTAGAACCCTTCACAGTACCTCAAGTTTTCACTAGCAGTGCAGACCATATTATTAAGTCCTCAACGAATATTACAAGCCACAACTGGAGAATGAGTGTGTGGAAAAAAAACCTGCATCCACATACGAAGGAAGAACGACCAAAAGAACCACCTCACAGAAATCAGAAACCCCCACACTGGGTTAGACCAACGCAATTAGTATTCTACCTTTTTCTTTCTCTCTTAACAGGAACCGAGACCAGCTGTTTTAGACAGAGGCACACAGAAAAGACTTTCACTATTAACAGCAATGGAACAACACATTGGAGTGAAATTAACCCTCATTTTTTGTTACTTAGAAGCTGTTTGCCTTAGACCAAATAAATCAGATCTCTTCTCCCAAGCACGATGGGTTTCCATATTTATATCTATCATCTTTCATTTTGTATTATCCAAAGGAATATAGGATACTTCTCAGGACTTTAACCGCTGTTGGGCTCTGTGCCACTTCACAGCAAAATGAGGGTCTGGCTAAATCTACTAGTGCGGCTTAAGAATTTAGTTAGAGCCGAGCATCCTATAACAATACTTCTCCAATTGCATGGTGCAGTGTTCTTATCCCTTTTTCTTTACTAAGACTTAACCCCGCAGTTATCTTCAGACAGACAAGAACATCAATGGTCACACAGTGGACTCTTCTAACAGATTCAAGGACAAGACTGCGGTAAAACCCAACGTACCACAAAGCACTGTGTAATCTGGTTTTAATCTCTTTGCAAGTATGGATGTGGTATATTACACTTCTTTCCATGTTAAGCTACATTCAAAGCTCAGTGTTTGAGTCCTGGCTGATCCTCTTAAAGAGCTCACCCTTTATTCAAGGAGGACATGCAGACAAGATTTATATCAAGTTCATGACTTGAAGATAATTCGCTCTCTCAGTAACTATATATCCATGCATATGACAGCGAGACTTAAAATAAACTGTGCTTCAATTTACTAATTAAGACATGACTTACTAGCTCAGAAGACAATGAATTTTCATTGTTACAGTCATTTTTCTTATGTACACAGAGCTTTATTATACCTCATTAAATACCCTATAATTTGGAATGCCTCATTGCCATTGCCTCCTGTCAGCATCTATACACTCTGTGTATGAATGGTAGAACACAATTTTAACCCCACGCTATCCAGGCCACTGTGTTCTTCCCTAATTGTTAACTCATTCACTTCCAATCCCTGTACTACTGGCTGCAACTCTCTATTAGCAATTTTCTAAAATAAGAAAATTAAAAATATTCCATTAATAGATGGAATAGCAAAGACAGGACACCCTTTGATTAACACACATAACCTACAAGGCTGAACACAATATAACACAATATAACCTACAAGGCTGAAGTTCTTAATCAAAAAAAGATTTAGCAAGAGTTATTATAATATTCTAATATATAATATTATAACTGACAGTTCAGAGAATTTGACAGTGTAATCACAGTAATATTTCTAAAAATGTATTTTACTATTATAAAATCATAAACTAACTCGGAAAGCTGTGCAAAGGACTATGTTACACAAGAGGTCCAGTCCTCAGGTCAAAGGTATTCTCTCCAAGCAAGGATTCAGACACAGCTTTTATGTGAGGACTCTCCATTCTGACACTCAAAATAAAAATCTGCCCACATATTTCAGTCAGACATCACTAACAGCCATGCAAGCTCCTGATGAGCTCTTAGAGTTAAAAGCAAATGTCTTGCATCTTGACCCAAATACCACGGAAAATAAATAAGCTTTTCTATTGTCTTCAGTACATACAGAAACAAACTCCCACTCACTACGCAGAAAATACATTAATTTTAGAAACATATAATGAGATAACATAAAAATCAGTATGTCAGTGTCCCACTAATAAAGTCAGAAGATGTGCAGAAGTGCTGCATTGTACTGTGCTTGTCCAGAAACCATCAACAATGGCACTGTGATTCACTGTTAGCTTTTCACTTCTGGAGGTCTGTGGTCAAATGTCAGTGAAGTTCCAACAGACACTCAAAACATCCCTAATTAAGCAGTCAGCCCCCATAGCTGCATTAGCTCCAGTTCATACTGGTTAAACGCTTTGAAGATAAGGGCACTATTCACAGGTCTGAACAAAGAGTTATCTACCGCGTAGGCTCTCCCAGCATTCCTGTTTATCTGTGGAATGCCACATGAACTGGGGATGAGCAAATGACTTAGTGGCAGCAGCTGTATAGTCAACACAAACTCCCTCCCACCTTATTAATAATGCACATATAGTCATCATGGACTGACACACCTTCTTCTAAAAGATATACTGGTAATGGTTTAAAGATAATATATCTATATTCCCTACTCTGATTCTCACTTCCTTCAAAGGAAGACTGAATTAGTATGAAGTCCTTACTGCAAAACAAAGTCATCTATGTGACAGAATACCCAACCTAAGGGAAAAAGAAAAAAGCATAAAGCTTCAAAGCAGCAACTTCACAGCAAGTGCTGTGTATCACACGCAGCCGTAGTGCACTCTCAGCCCTGTAACAAGAGCAGCTGTTTGGCCAAATCCTTTCCATACTTCTCACTGCCTACCTAGCATCAAATAGACAGGGACAGAAGTAAACCTCCGTGATCAGCACCAGCCTGTTTGTCACTTTGATTGTCCACTGAACTTTTCAGTATTCAAGAGTGCTGGAACATCCATATAACTGTTTGAAACCAGGCAGGTTTCTCTCCAAGGAGAGGCATCACTTTGCCCATTACTGTGTCAATAATTTTGCTGGAAGGATGATCCACCTTCTACTAGAACATTCAAACCAAAACTGGTTTTGTCAGTGAAGTTAAGGATATGTAAGCTTAAGCTTCAGCAAAAAGCCCTACAACATGAGTTTCTAGTAGGTCCACTGTTTCAACAAGTCACATTTTCCACTTGATAAATTACTCCACAAAAAAAAAGAGTTTGGTAATAAATGCAGCATGCTCTAGTCACATACATATTAATATATCATGCTCCAGTTCTCTTACAGTGTGTAATAGCTAAAACTAATTTACAAGTTTGACATAAAACTTAGAGAATTCAATAGAAAGAATCTTAAAATAATAAACTGAATAAATAGTAGATTATTTCATATTGGTAAGCAAAAAAAAAAAAAAATCTATCAATCCTGTAGCTTTGGTGTATACAACAGTTTACTCTCAAGAGTAAGTAAAGCTGTATCGGGCTCCCAGAGGCAGATATTCAGCAGCAGGTGCCATCAGGAAAGCTCCAGTCACACACAAAGTATTGCACACCACTATTAGTGACAGGCAGATTATTTCCATTTCAACTTTAAGAAGCACATAACCAAACCCACATTGAACCACATGATTTCACTACTTGGCCAGCAAGACATGAACGATTTCCAAAGAGAGAATATCAGTTAACTTGGTAACATTATTCTAAACTTTTTTTCCTTGCTGAAGTCATACTGTAGTTTCCTCTTTTAACTCAGTGCAGTATTATCTCATTTTATTTTCTTTATAAGTAGCACATTTATAGCAGAAATTGTTCAAAATTTACACTGCTTCGATTTAGCCTACAAATACCTTTGCTCAAGGAGAGATGCTGTTGCACTTGCTGCATAAGAATCCTCCCATCTCCAGCGAGTATGTATAACGTTAGTCAGCAGTTTTACTTCTCTTCATTAATAACCTCAGTCGGGAGGAAGCAAAAAGACATATGAAAGCTTTCTGATATTTTCCTTTCACACGAAAGTCAAAGCTCAGAATAAAAAGACTTCTTAAAATAGAAAGTTTGTAATAAATTGCTTAGAACAGAAAACAGCACGTAGATACCAAATGCTGAAAGCACATTAATCAATATAGAGGCACTTAAACTGTAAAATATTTGTGTCAGAGCAATGTATTATTCTAGGTTGCATAGATGCTCTCTATAAAATGTTTAAAAATATTATCATCATGTTTTATTTGGTTAGATCTGTTAAATATGTTTTCAATTAACAAACATCAAACCAAACTTAGCTCTCCCATCCCATTTTCTGTCACTCCACTCAATGAGGACACCTATTTCACAAAAATATGCAAGAGAACACTGAAGTAATTTTTTTTCTTTAAGATTTATAAATCTTATAAATCAAAGCTGACATGTCATACAAGAGAAAAACAAATAAACCAAACAAACCAACCTCAAACAAACAAAAAATCCAAACAAAAAACACCACAAACCCACACAAACCTTTGAGCATAGGAAATGACAAGAATTATGAAAGGAAATACTATCACCTCATCCTTTACTTCCTCAGCTGTGCCTATGGACCCAAGTCAGCTTCAGACTGAAGTAACTTCCCGAATACCTCAGGACGGTTTAAAATTTGCATGAAGCCCAAATGATTAATGCATATACCACGTCCTGCAAGGCAGACTACAGCTAGACATCATATTGCTGACAGCACTGTAGTAGTATATCGCAACTGCTTTAACTTAAGAATTTGTCAGAAACCTGCAAATACTCCTAACTCCATTCTCTGCATCTTTACATCCAGTCAAAGCTCTGGTACAGGTAATAGTACATTACTGAATATATTGCCTTCCTGTGGTCACAAGTGCTGACAAGCCCAGAGCTCCAGGTAAACAGGAGCTGTTAGCAGCACATGGAAGCTCTCATTTCATCAGGAATAGCTGGGCTGTTCACAAACATGCTTTCCAATTAAGAACAGCAATTTCAGGTTGACAGACTAGTACCTCTTAGAATGAGGTTTGATACACAGAGGAACACAACTTCTCTCAGGCTAATTCAGGGTCCAGTTAAGACGAAGGAAGATGGGACGGGCTTGTACAGAGTCTGGTAAGTCCTGATGGCCTGGTTAGAATTAATTTATTCCTTTATTTACAAAGGAGTCAAAAGATGTTAGTCTTTGCTATTTGTAGGATCACAAACACTTCACTCTTGCTGCTCCAATGACAGTCCACAGGTACTGCAACAAGATTAGAAGTGCCCTGCAAAATAGTCACCCAGATGTGCAATCAAACATCTACTAGCTAGATATACTCCAAATCTGAAAACAAATTAGGTTCTACCAGCATGACGGAGCATACTCACCACATGATTTTTGGGATAAGAATCAAAACCAGCATCCTTTTATATTGCTTACCAGAGCTTAGGGCCAGGTTTTCATGCCACTGTGTAGCTCATGTTTTCAGTTTCACCACTCCTTACAGCAGATGAGAAAGATCAGGATTTTGGTTACAGCTCAATGCATAGCTCCCCATGTATACTCAACTAGAAGGTTCATGTCTACAGGTGCAGACAGAACATGCAAATTAAGATTTATACATTTCTTTCACAACAATAACAAGTGATAATGGTCAGAACTTGTACCACTTCTATATTAACTATTCTTCTCCACAACTTTACAGCAGCTGAAAAAATCAAAGCACAAGAAACCCCAAAAGATTTAGCCTTGCTGTGAAAACCAAGTATTTTCTTAAAGTTTAAGGCCTCCTCCTCAGAGCAAAGCTGTCAAGAGTTTACCACTGACCAAGGTCACACACGTCAGCATTAAACCTCATGCTTGCAACAGATTGTCTGAATATGAAGAGTGGTTTGACAACTTACTGGCAAGAGAAATCCTCTGCAAAAAATAATTATATAAAGTATAGGACAGGAAAAGCTCTGATAAAAGTCAATAAACCTACTCCCAAATCACCAGCTGCCCTCTCCAGCATCTTATAGCCAGAGTCCAACTTGTAGATAGTTGAAGTACTCTGCACAAAGGACATCAGTAATCTCAGGTTTAAAGTAACAACTGCTTTCACTGCACTGTTAATAATGTGGTCGAGTTCTTAATAAGACTATTTAGACAAAATATAATCAGAAAGCCCATCACATTCGGAGCAGAAAAAACATCTTTGTCTGTGCATGAATTTTAAAAATACACACTTAGAACCCTAAATCACCTTTCTACATAACCAGTGACAGAACTGATTAACATCCTGAGTGCAAGGAAGAAGGTTCTTTTAGGAAGTCTTGTTCCATACTTCACACTACTTACAGCCAGGTCAATTTCAAACCAAAAGAACTGAGTAGAGAAAGAAATACAGTATTTAATGGAAGTTTTGTAAGACCAACTTTTATAATTTATGTATTATGTATCTTCATGTAGTTGTCATACACTCTCTTATTAATCATTTTGAAATCATTGAAAGAGAAGCCCCTACATGTACCACTTTGAGGTTTGTCAGCCCTGTCAAGTATAAGCATTTCACTGAAAGTAATCTGGATTTACCCCTACAGAACAGGTTATCTTAACTGAAGACATTCTGCAAGTTAATCAAAAAAGGCAAACGGACCAATGTGAGAGAGTAATGTGATAAATGATGAGGACAGGACCCAGCACACAGCTCTCTGTCCCCTCCACCTCACAGACAAATCCAACAAGTAGTGGTCAGTTCCACCAATGTCAACACAACTTCTCACAGCTGCTTATAAAATGAAAACACGCAAATTCCATCCAAGGCAATTTACGAAGGCAAAATCCTCACTTTCTTCAGAACTTAACTTCAAATTTAGGTGCAAATTTAGAAATGAGAAATGGGTTTTCAACTATGACACTCATATTCTTAATGAAAACATCTCAAAGCACATAGAAGAAACAAAGTGGAGCAGACTATAGAATTTTTGCCAAGTCTGTTATTTTTACAGCACAGTAGGATGTTTGAACCCTGTTTTTAATCATTTCATTTGTGGTATTTCATTTATTTCTTTTTTTTTTTTTTTTAAACACTTGTCTTTCACAATACCAAAATACTTAAATTGTGACTATCTTAAAAAAGTAATTAATTTCAACCAGTGAGGAAACACAGCTCATAAAAGCTATGCACCTTTACTGGGTATGTTTCTAAAAATGCAGCAATAACCGCACCAAAAAAAAACCCACCCTTAAGATCTTCCTTATTTTTTAGTTTAATTAAACACATGCAAACTCAAGGTTTTGAAAAGCTTTAGGAGCTTTTTCATTTATATTGAGACTAGCTCTTCATCTGGGATCTTTTCCAGAGTTTATGGAAAAGGACATAAGATGCCTTCCGTCAATAAACAGGAAATTTAGAAATCTTTAAAGCTACAGACAGGGTAGGTTAGGAAAGTGGAAATGAAATTGGAGACATTTCCCTCCATCTTGCTGACTCCAACACAGGTAAGACAAGAAAGATACCCAATTCCTCTCTGCTGTAAACAGAACTGTGCCTAGGGACAGTTTACATCTACCAACCACAGAGCAGGATCAAGGCCAAGAGCTACTTCTTGAGACCTTAACCAACACTCAGGATGCACTTTTCCCCTACTTTATTAATCCACCCAACACCTGCTGGATGGACAGACAGGTATATTCTGGTTAATTCACTTGCTCAAGGAATAATGCTGACACCAGACTTGTTACCTTTCATTTCACATAAAGCATGTTTTTTACCAGAAAAAGCTGAAATAGCACTAAAACTACCTGTCAAAGTGAATTTTCACTAAATGTATTAACCCACCGTTCATTCCGTTGTATATACTTCTGTGGTGAGGCGACAGGTCATCTGTTACTTGTCTTCTGAGGGTACCTTCTCTGCTACCTCCACTGAGATGTTTGAGATGCTCCGGGCTCCCTCCATAGTGTTGTTTGAGATGCTCAGGGCTCGTACCCCTGACTTTGTGGAGATGTTCTGTACTTCCACTTGACGTGTGCTTTTGAAGATGATCTGGGCTGCCACTGCTGTGCTTTTGATGGTCAGGGCTACTGACAGGCCTCTGCTTTTGAAAGTGTTCAGGGCTACTACTTAAAATGTGCTTTGGGATAGTTTCTGGACTGCTACTGCTGTGCTTCTGTTGTTCAGGTGCTTTGACAATGGGTTTGTGATGTTCTGGACTTGGTCCTTTCAGGTGATGATCAGGACTGCCAGAACTCCTAGGCTTCTGCAGGTGCTCTGGGCTGATACTCCTGTGTTTCTGATGCTCAGGACTTCCTTCACCCCGAGATTTCTGAAGATGTTCTGGACTGGTACTTGGATGATGCTTATGATGGTCTGGACTGTCTGTACTTCCCGTGCTGGACGTACTACTCCCATCACCAACATCTCTTATGTAAGTACTCGCCGCAGTTAACTGGCACAGGCTGATTTGGCTGTCAATAGAGCTCCGGCTGCCCGCTCCACCAGTTTTCTCCTCATCCAGAAGCACACACAATTCTTTCAGCTCCAGGTTTTCCTTAACTACTTCTTCTTGTCTCACTTCCAATTCTTTCAGCTTCTGTAAATATAACGAAACCTCTTTGTGCATAACGCTAGCACTGTATCTGCCCAGTCTCTGCCATTCGCGGGACAGCTTCTTGCCTTTCTGCCTGTCATCATCCAGAAAGCAGCAAAGGTCTCTCAGTTCTTGATTATCTTCTTGCAGCTTCTGGTTGATATCCTTTAAAAGAAAGATAATCATGACAGAGAGGTGTCTAAAAGTAGTAACATTGTACCATCACCATTATATAAGCCAGTGAACAGCACTGCTATAAATTCAAGTAAGACATAAATAGTATAAATCAAGTGAGACATAATTAATTTTGTGTGTCAATCTGGAACATTATAACAACATTGTGCTTCAAATGAAGCCACTGTCCAGTAAAAAGTGACTGTAACATGGAGCTAATCTTAAAGAGTTCAAAGACTAACTTCCAATACAGCATAAAAGTTTCAGATGCTTAATGAATTTTCATGCTAAATAACAGAATAATTTAGCTCCCAAACTGGGCAATGATCATAAGCAGTCTCATGATGATCTCACTCCCTTAAGAAATAGTCACCCATGAGTTATTGTTTAATAAGACTGCAAAGTATATCAGAAATTGTAATCTCACTTAAATAGTTAAGTATTAACATTTATAATCTCCATTCCCTAAAGCATATTCACATATAAAGAACATTTTAGAGACTTAAAAAAATTGGTGTTTGATTGATTTTGTTTCAGATTTACACAAAAGAACCTTGTCAGTCATCATCTAATCAGAATTGCTTCAACCCCTCTGAAATGAAATAATCTGCTTTAATAGATTTTTTTCATTCCTAACAAAATGAAGTACATGATCCAATGCCCTTCGCTAAGTGAGGAACAGTCTGAAGCAAATGCTCTGAAGCAAAAATGTTCAAGCTATTACTGTAGCACAATACTGTGCCAAGGAAAATATTTTCAGTATTTTATCCTAGTTTTACTAAACTGGCTTGTGACCATATTTATCTTTCTCCCATCTGAATAATCATTCCTGCTCACATGATATTAGAAATAGAGGTTAGCAACAATCATTAAAACATTATCCTTATGGAGAGACCATTTTAGCACTGTTTCTTAAGAAGAGGAAGCCTTTGTAACTCCACTGGATTTCTGTGCAGGCACATGTGTCAACTTTGAACTTGACCAATTTTAACCCACATTTGACAAAGGAAAAAAAAAAAATCTGTGAGGCTACAAGGTATCCTTAAAAATCTGTGCTGGTGAGAGAGATTTAAAATGACCCCATGGTGGAATAAAAAAGTTGTGGAAGCCCTCAAGCCACCAGTCAGTAGTAGTAGGCACCCATACACCAAAACCAGCCACATGGACCAGTTATTTGATACAGGACAAAGGAGAGAAATATCCAGACACCAATGCAGGGCTCAAAGCCTCATTCTCCCAAATTCCTTTTAAAAGTTCCAGCTGAGGCATCTCAACAAAAGGTGGAAGTTAATCATCACTTCAGGAGTTCAGAATTGAGGGAGGAATTTGTCACTCCTTCCTACATATCTTGGTGCGTTTTGTTACTTATCTGGAAGATGCATAAATTCACATGATGTCACAACACCTTTGCACATAACTGGGAGAAAGATACTATTGTAAGTTAACACACTGAAAATGTAAGCTTTACTTTTACTAAAGGACTATCAATGGATGGGTCTTTTTCACCCCCAGACCTCACATATTGTTAAAAAGAGGGAGGGCACACTCACACTCATACTTTGGAAAACTCAGGAGACAGGAACAGTCTTCCCAACATTTATTTTATGCCACATTATTATAAAATACTTTCTCACCAATTTAGTTATTTTAAACCATTCTACAAGTGAAGAATTATCTTCGAATGTACTCTCATGTAATAATTGAAGAGCCCACATTGCACCTCTGCCTCTCCCTGCCTTCACTCTATCTCACCTCACTGAAGGAAGAATTTCCTAAAAGCAATGTTCTTTCCCAAACCAACAAGACAGAAAAAGTAGTCCTACCTACTTTAAGACAACTTTCTAGGTCTATAATACACACATATATGCTACATCAGAGTAATCACCCACAAATACACCATCTTCTCAATCCTCAGAATTGGGACAGAAACACAAAGGACTATAATTCTCATCCAGCAAAAGAGTTAAATTAAGAAGGAATGGGTCATTACAGAGTTGGTCTGTCCTGATTGTGGTCTGCAAAATTACACAGTTGAAAAGGGTTTGATCAGAGATGTGTTATAACTTTTTCAGACAATAATTGACAGATGGGGTCTAATCATCCCAAAACCAAGTCCACGAGCTTGCCACCTGCCACATCCTGCACTGCATCCTGGTCACAACCATCTCTCTCCAGCAGCCTACCAGACTGCCTGACAGCTGAGTAAGTAATCTTAAAAAGAGTAGCAGAAAACAGCATAAGCTACACAAAACCTTTTGAACGTTTACAACTCTGCACACTATTTTTTCACGTGCATTTCGGACAGGATCATTTAACCTTATTAAAGACCACTTTAGTCTAACACGAAAGTGACAAGACTTCAGTGTTTTCATCAACTCAAAGCACACTGGGGCAGAGCATACAACAGCTGTGCTCCACAGCCTGCCAAACAGTTGGTCATCTCTTAACCGACACTCGATTTTTAAGCGAGACTAAACGCTATTTACTCCGGTCCTTGTTCACTTTTCCTGTGATTCTCGGCAACGGCTCCTCCCAGGCCATCCACCTGATGAGATCGCTCCCGGCGGGACGGGCGGGGGACGCCGAGACACGTCAGAAACTTCAGGGATCCCACCCTACCCACCCCGCTACCTTCAAGCCGCGGATCTCGCCGAGGTGGAGCTGGAGGCGGCGGTTCACCTCCCGGATGAGGTTGCTGTGGTCCAGCATCGCGCTCATCTTCTCGGCCTCGGCGCGGCGGAGGCTGCGGATCAGCTCCTCCTTGCTCCACTTGAGCAGCTCCTCGTCTGACACCTTGGACAAGTCTTCGGCCGGCGCCACTCCGCAACTTTCCGCTGCCACTTTGGACATGGTGGCAGCCCGGCAGCTCGGGGACGCCCGCGGAGGCAGTACCCCTTCAAGGGGCTACGGCCTTCCCGGGGCCACCCCACCGCAGCCGAGGAAAGCACAAGCCCGGAGCCCGGGCAGCTCCTACAAGAGGACGGGAGATGCCCCCACCTCCAGCAGGCTGGTGTCGGGGCTGGGGCTTACGAGGGAAATTACTTCTGGCCGCGGGCAGAGGCTCACTGGAAAAGAGGAAGAGGAGGAGGAAAGGGTGTGGAGGAAGCTGGACCACAGTCTGGGGAGCAAACTTCCCCTGTCGAGAAGGAAAATAAAACACAAAAAAAAAAGGTGGGGGGAAAATGTATATATCCCACCAAAAAAAAAAATCCACCACGAACCAAGACAAAGGAAAGCCCGACAAGCCTGGCTCTTTCAACAGGTCAGCGGCAGTAGCGTGCGCCTTGTTCGCGCTATTGCGCCAGGGCTGCCCGGCGCTCGAAGCGGTGCCTCTCACGGTAACCGACGCCCCTCAGCTGCGAGCTGCAGGCGCGCCGAGCGGCGAGGACGCGGAGTCCCGAGCCAACGCACCATGGCGGAGGGAGAGAGGCAAGGAAGGAAGGAGGAGAGGAGGAAGGGTCGGTCGGGCTGAGATGCCGGCGGGCGGCCCAGCTTCGCTGCAGCGGGAAGAGCGGGACGAGCGCTGCCGGCGCCAGTGGCGGCTCACGGCTTTTCACCGGCGCGCGCGCCACGTGCGGACCCTGCTGTACATGGTAGACAGGAGGATTCACTCTTGAACTTCTGCATTTCTACCCCAGATTCTGAGTAATTTTTTCCTTCATGTTGTCAGCAGCACTGCCCAGCAGCCCAGGGCAGGAGGTGAAGAACCTGACCCTCTAC
>JANHFX010021698.1:37439-55957 GCA_027560015.1 Chloroceryle amazona | reverse complement strand
CTTCTTTCCATTTAATTTAAGTGTTGCTGTGTTAGTCTCCAGCAACATTTCTGCCTTAGGGACCTTCACCTTAATCACATTCTGGTTGTATTAACTCTGTGACTTAAATAGAAATGTTTCTTCAGTCGTCTCCTCTGTCACGCAGAGCTTTCTGAGTAAACCCATTGCAAGATGTAGCCTTTACTGAAGCCCAGATACTATTTCTCTACATTTATTTTTTTTTAATGAAAGAAAACCTAATATTTGAGGAAAGTATTATAGAAGTCACAACCTTTCTGGAATAAAATTTCTTCTATGGACTTTAAATTAGATGCTGAAAGTGATAACAAAAATGAAGCAAGCAAATAAATAATGTTATATTTGCATGTTTAGTGGGTGCTTAGTACTTGGCATTTTGTGGGAAAGTTTTGTGTACTCAGGTACATGCAAGCACTGAACAAATGGAAATAGTTTGGGTCTGGAGTTTGGTTTGGTTGGTTAGTTTGGTTTTGGTTGGGCTTTTTGTATTGAATCATATTGTAAACAAATACTCAGGTCATGAGACCTTGTGGAATCTATTTCAGAAAATAGAATGTAATTAATCTGATTTCATTATGACCTGATGACTCTACAGCCTGCAGATAGGACTTAAGTGGGGTCCAAGAGCCTGTATAAGGGAGAACATGTGGACAGCACTTTAGTTTCATGAACAGATGGCTGCATATGTATATGTTTTGTGAGAGATGAAGTTCAGAACTAATTTTTGTCATGCTGAAATTATAGTTTTATTTAGAGAATACACCACTGAAGTTTTTAAAACTGGAAATATATGAAAACGAAATGGCAAAAGTTTATAATCTAATTAAGGCACTTGATAGGGGTTCAGACATTTCACACTGAATCCCACTGGTGCTACAGGTTTTCTCTGTGACGTGGAGCAAATCACTTAATCTCTCTGTACCTCTCTTCCTCATTTATTTTTTAAAGGATGGTAATACTTCTTCTGTCTCTGTATTTACATTGCAAATGCCTTTTACTCTGCTTTTTATATGATTATCACTGCAAGAAGGATCTTATCCGAGAACTATGATAGAGTTGCATTTATCTATACAAAAAAGCAATATATTCTCTATAATAGGTTATCCTGGATGATAGGTTATCCTGATATATGACCTGGCTGTACAAGTAGCTGCTGTTATTATTAGCACACCAGAAGTGTGCTAGAGACTGAGGCAGACTCAGTGCTTCAATGTTAGATGGCTTTTTTTATCAAGAAATGATGGGCTGATCTTACAA
Organism: Chloroceryle amazona; assembly: GCA_027560015.1. NCBI lineage: Eukaryota > Metazoa > Chordata > Aves > Coraciiformes > Cerylidae > Chloroceryle > Chloroceryle amazona. The sequence continues at coordinate 54,682 of JANHFX010021698.1, read as the reverse complement.
AGGCTTTCTGTATAGGAGTAAAATAAATGTGCTTGGGAATGACTATTGTACCAACCTTGAAGACAACCAGTATGGACTGACCTTCATCCACACCACTAAACTCAAACAGCACTAAGGCAGGCAGGCTGCATGCGTGCTGGCTATTGGGAATGGCCCCTGGCTTGTAGTAGCTTCCAAACTGTGTCCTGGAGTCTCCTGAGAGCTTTCCGGGGCCAGAGTGTGACAGTACAGGATGGAAAAAGAAACATTTGCAGTCTCTGTTTAACAGTGGCCAGTCAAGCCTTGCACTCTCACTACCCATTCTGCTACTTCATATAGTTATGTGGTCTTTCCTGATGCAGAACCTAAGTCTTGAAAAGAATAAAGTGATCTCCAAAAGGAGATTTGATAGTAATAAAACATAAGAAACTTCACATTAAATTTTTTTCCAGTATAAGTTCAGTCAAAATTCAGAACAAAATGATACCTTGAACATTCCCTGGTTGAAGGAGTGAGACTATGGATGAGTAGTTCAAGGTTTCCAGGTTATGGGTTTTGTATCAGTTTGGTGACTAAAGCATTCATTTGGTAGGTAGATCAGGACCTGATCTTTCTCCTTGGTTCTTGCAAGAAGGTAGTAGGCATGCAGCTCCTAAACAAGGTCTGTAGTCCTGAACACAAACCTCATGCCTAGCAAAGACTCACCCTAAAGACAAACAGTTTTACTCAGCATGTCCTTCTACCTTACCTAGGGACCTCCTGGCTATTCTGATTGAATCTTCTTGGCCCAAGGTCACATCTTTTGACTCCTGCTTTCCTCGTGTCTAAAGTATTTAAAGCAAAGCTCATCTGTGGGCTTTGGATGGTCTCTGGAGCACCTCAGAAAAGGAAATTTCATCTATGCTTTGGTGTTGATGAAATCTGGGGGTATAGGCACGTTCGGTTCAAGGATGACAATTTGTATCCCATCAGGTATTGAGGTGACAGCCAAGGCTGGTGTCAGGCAGATGAAGTGCTTAAGAGGTTCTCCACAGAACATCCAAAGCTGATGCCCAGTACAGGGAGACCTGATAGGATGCACTGGTGTCAAAAAATCATCATTATGCCTACCCTAGCTACATACTTCTCATGTCTGTCATGATGGGCTTGCTGGCACAGAGCAGGAAATACACTGGTTTAGCTTTCTCTCCAGCTTACACTCTAATAATAGCAGAGACACGGTAAACATGCCCCTGCACACTGTGTGCACAGGACCTGCAAGCCTAACTCCCAGTTACTGCTGTCTCACTTGTCAGCAGAGCATTTAAAGAGGATTTAAATCTCTGTTGAAATCTATCCCAGGCTGGTTCTGAAGGGCTTAAAGTCTAAACATATTTACCTAACAAAAGATCTTATTACAATATAAGCCTCTACCCAGTCAAGACCCACGGTGTGGCTGTCAGACAGCCCTAGTAATGGTAGGTGTAGTTGAACTGTTGCTTCCAGAATTATCACCAGATTTATCATCAGAAACATTGCCTGGTGTTACCATGTGGGACAAAATGAAATAAAACAGAAGTAACAAACAAACAAAAATTTATCTGCTTATTTTGCAATTTGAAAACGTTTTTAAGTGTGCCATAATCACTTGCAGCACCTGATTAAACATTGCCCTGCATATTGCTTTCTGATGAGTGTTCTTGTGCTCTTGTTTCTGCAGACTGAAGAAGTCCTGAAGATTGATGGAGGGCCATGCTATTCAAACAGCAGGCGTTGCTGAGACAGAAGCTCTTTGTGCTAGGCAGCCTTGCTATTGGAAGTCTCCTATATCTAGTTGCCAGAGTTGGGAGCTTGGATAGGTAAGTCATTAAGTAGATGCTCTCTTAATTACAAATAGGCTAAGATTGTCTGAAGTTTTGCTTCAAGGGTCTGATTTTTTAATATCTTTTTTTATTGTCTACTCATATATAGAAAGACAGAAAGACTGTTCTAGTGATTTCATTGTGCTTTCCTCCCCTGTGGAGAAGAGAGTAGGAAAATAGAGTCACAGGTCATCTCTGTCAAAGTATTTATATATATATATCCATTTGGATTCTAAGCACATTGACACTTGTTTTTAGAGAAGGAATAAAACAGAATCCAGCAAAAAATGTCATTACAGTAGCTCATTTTTGTCTGGGTGCATCTGTGTGTTGACCTGTAATTTCAGCAAAGCAGTTATAATGTATTTATATATCGTATCTTCTAAATTTATGAGAAAGCAATTAATGTGCTACAGTGGTAGTTAAAATTAAGTATGAGCCTGCAGAGTAGATTGTCAAGTTTTGAATACTATTTCACTTGAAAGATTGCTTCAGGGTTTGAGAATTTTAACTATGTTAATTAGCCAGCATTTTCTGGAGCTAAATGTGCTAAATAAGTGGGTTTTCTCTGCAAGTGATTTCCTGGAGAGCAGTAGAAAATCCAGCAGAGGAAATCAAGGAGTAATTGGCACTTCTGACCAGGCTGAGTTTTCACTGGTTTTTGACAGTGCAGCAGTAGTACTACTTGCATTGACACTGATATTTCTGTCACCTTCAAAAAGGCCTTGGATTGCTCTGGTAGGTGCTACACAAAGACAGGATGAAAAAAAAAAAGTTGTTTCAAAAGAATGAATGAAAGAAGACTTCAAGATTTCCAGTAGCTGGCAAACATTTTGTCAGTGCTAATGTTCTAGTAGTGTTCCTCTTTTAAGTGATGGAAAATCTTAGTTGAGTTCTAAATTGTGACACAAGATGTGTGAATATGTAGTGCATGGAATGTGAATTGACAACAGAGCTACCTGGCGTCCACTGCTAGGTAATGTTGAGCTCCATCTGAGATCACTGGATGCCTTCTTCAACTGCTTAAACCCACTCCAGAAGAGGGAGACCATATACTCAGCTAGGACCAAGTGCATTGCAAATTAAGCCCCAGAATTTATCTCTTCTTTTCCCTGGTAGTCAAAGCATCTCAGATGCATCAGAGGCAAAAACTTCACCGAGACTAATGTGATTCTGTAAATGGAGGCAGAAATCCTTACTAGTCCCTGCAAAAGTATATTTTATACTCAGAGGAATGAAATATAATTAACCTTCTGCTGTTTTCTATGCTTGCACACCTACGGAATTTACTGATGGCTATAAAATTATCTCGCCACAGTATTTGACTTCCTGACCTCCTGCAGCAGTGAATTCCACTGGTTTCATATATAATGTTGCCAACGGCAGTAAAATTCAGTTTCATTCTCTTGCATTACCCAGTGTGAAAAATACCACACTGCTCAAAATCAGTCCTTTATTTGGACTTGTTAGGAAAGAGAGAGAGAAGCACTAGTGTCAAGGCTTAGGGTCAGGGCCATCCACTAGACCTATAACGGACATTCTCTGTCAACCCCCCTCCCTCCCCAAAGGGGAAGAGAAAGGGAATAAAGCAGAGGGACTCAGCCATTAGAAAAGGAAAACAGAACAGCTTTAATGAAAATAATAATAATAAAATTTAATATATACAAGACCACTATTGAACCCAACCCCCCTGATGGCAATTGCAACACCATCATCACTGATGCTGAGGAGCAGGTACTGAGGAAGTCCCAGACTGGACTCAGCAGCAGACGGGAACCAGATTCAGAAGCTGGATTCTCAAAAGCTGGATTGAGTAACACATGCCTGGTGATCAGAAAGCAGAATGGACAGAATCCTCCTTGGACACTGGCCACTGAAGAAGAGAGTTTGACCCTCATGATCCCTCAGCTTTATACTGAATATGCCATATATATATATAGGGTGACATATATATAGGGTGGAATACCTCATTGCTCAGCTTAGGGTCACCTGTCCTCATTGCTTCTCTCCACAGATTAGCCTTTTACTTTCTGCACCCCCCAGCATGGTTCATAACATTTAACAGTGACCTTGGTCTACATACCAATCCTTGGTAGCAACTCAAAACATTGAACATTATCACTGCTAGAAGCAGACACTGTCTGTGAAAATATGTCCTCAACTTCAGAAAGTGAAGGGGCTTAGCTGAAAAGTAAGATCACTGAACAGAATTAGTTCTGTTCTAGCTGAAACCAGGACAACTACATTAACTGGAAATGTTTTTCTGCCTCAGCACAAGGGCACAATCCAAACTTGTTGCATCTGTCAATTAAAAGGACATTGAGTGTCTTCAATAAACTTCAGAATAACTAATTGTTCAGGAAGAAACCCACATTCATTTATGCTTAATTTATGCTGATCTATTTTGAACAAGAAGGCTGAGGTTCGCATTTAATAGCCTCAGAGTAGGCTCTTCAATGGGAATGTTTTGAGTTTTCTGAGGTAATTTAAGAGAAATTACCACTAGTTTATCCAATTCATTGAGTCATAAAGTCCAATAAATTGAGCCCTTCCCTCCAGGGGAGGCCACTGTCCTTCAGATCCTGAGTGCATGGATCTGCTTTACATGTGGAACTTCAAACAGATTCTATGCCTGGCAATTTTGAGAGGATCTGGATCAGTCTTTGAGTTTCCTGACTCCCTCATTGGCAGTCCCTCATTGGTTTCTGCTGGAACCAGGATTATGAGTTTTTTCCACTGTCACACAACCATTGAAAAAAAAAAAAAATAGCAGGTATTCTGCATCAGGATAGACAGAACTGCTACTTGTCATTAAGACTGCCCAGAGTTATTTTAGCTCTTTTGGTATTTATCAAAACTACCATTCTCTGAGTTGGATTGTTTTATGGTAGGTTTTCTAAGAGGAATATTTGCAGAGCCTTACTGTAGCGGTTTGACAGATTTCCTGTATTGGGAGAGCAATTTCAGTGATATAATAAATGTCACATACTCTTTCTTTGCAAAGGACTACTGTTTTAATGGAAAAAAAAAGTCTCAGAGAATCAAAAATATTAACATGTTGCAATATAACAGTAGATAGTTACATCTGGGGATTCAACTACCAAGATATGACAGCCTGCTTAATACCACCACTGCCAAGATCTTTTAAAAGATTTTTTTATTGTTTAGAGAGGGGAAAAGAAAGGAGAAAGAGTAAAAAACCTGAAATGTAAAGTGTTGAGGAAGGACTTTTAACAACATCCAATCTTTTTCCTTAGGCTAGAGGATATCTTGAGTATTTATTTACTTTTAAAGGAAACCACCCTGTTTGACAAGCTGTTGTGTTACACTCTCTTTTTGAGCAAAAGAGATAAAATTAGTTGAAATGGGTCTGGAACTGCTGTTGTAGAATCCTTTTTGCTTGAAAACAAATAACGAATACACAGAAGGAGAGGGAAGAGAAGGACAGAGATAGCACTTGCAGCTTTTGTTTCTTATGCTTTTAACTGCCACCTCCTCGCTGTAGAAAGACTGTCTTACCAGCCACACCAGTCTGACCAAATTGTACCAATGTCAAGATGATGTCAATGTTGAGAAAAGATTAGAAGTTTGGAAGATATGGCTATTTTTATATACTGAGTTAATTAAATTGAGCATAGGAAAAGCCTGCTTTGGCTTCTGCAGTTACGTGCCTGGTAATGTGCTTAGTAACATACTTCTGTTTTAATCAGAAATGGGATCTAATTATTAATAATAGGTTATCTCTAGAGTAAAAGCTATAGAAAGAGTAATGAGTTGTTCAACGAACTAGCCATGAAGAACTGTTGAAGGCAATCTAAGTGAAACTGGGGGAAAGGTAATTCCAGCAGGGGAGATCACAACTTCCAACTCACAGACCACCAACCCCAATTACATCACCTCCTCAAAAGAACAAGGAAATAAGTGGTTAAGAAAATAGATAGAGCATGCACCGCAATTTACATAACAAGTGAGGATATTTTGACCAAAGATATAGTTTCTCATGAGAATAAAGACAATACCTCTACCTTGTATGTGTGATTGGTGGTTTCATACCAGGCGACAGAACCAGTTTTGGGAAAACAAAGACACTGCTTCCTGCTTGTTTTGTTGTTGAGCTGTTGTGGTTTAGTTTTTTTTATTGACAGGTTTGCATCAGTGTTTCCATGCTTCAGTCCTTATGGCCAAGTCGGGGGTTTATTCAGTAGATGGCAGAGTGCAAAGGAAAAGAAGAGACTAGAAACTTGAGAAAAGAAATAACAACAGGAACCCTCTCCTCATCACACCTTCTAATTAGTCTGCAGGACTTAGCTAGAGGTCATGTGAACCCAGCAATGTCATCTGGGCTGTTTCTTCTGCTCTGTCTGGACAGAGCAGAAATGGGTCTGTCTCTCAGCATCTGGATAATCAGGGAAACAGCTAGTGGGTCAGAAAAGGGGATCAAACTTATTTTGTCCCATCCATCCATTGTCCTAGCATCAGTGTCAAATTAGAGCCTCCAACAAGCAGTGATGGATGAAAAAGCCATAAAGAAATAAATAATTCTGTCCTGAAAGCAGAGTTTGAATAATATACAGTAAATGAGTGAGGGACCACATGCTGAGGAACCGGGATAAATACTGAATACCTAAACAGCTATTAATGAACATTGTCCATCTGGTCTACTGGCTGAGGCAGGGGTCCTGTGAAAAATAATAGCATGTGGCCGTGTAATTTAAGAACCGTATCCTAATATATATGCACAGGGAGCTCATATTAAAATTGCCTAGGCAACCTTTGTTCCTACATATCCTTAATTTTGGAGAGCATGGCTCCACAAAATTACTAATTAAATTCTTCTGTAGGACTTTGGGAGTTCTATCTACACACCAATTTCATCTTCAGTGCAATATTGGCCTGTATAATGACCAAAGTACTGATGAGGTGAGGGGTTAGTCAAGGTTCTGTAGTAGCACAATGTTAACAGTTTTCTTACTCAATAATTTCTTGCACTCAGTGAAATCAAATGCAAGAAGGAATCATTAAAAAAGTGGAAAATGGGTGAAATAATTGTGGGTGAATACAAAAAAAAAAAGTAGCACAAAAATGCATGGGCTAAAGAAGAAACAGTAAGGCACAATAAAATGAAGTTTAGTGGGGTGCTACACAAGTTATGATAAGAAAATATTTGATGTAATGATGCAATAAATGCATATTTAAAAAATATTTCTTGCCATTTTTATTATGCCTTGATAATCATGTCTGATTGGAAACTTGGTCTTTCTTATTCGCAGTGAAAATACCAGGCATCTTCTAAAGAGGAGGGAAAATATTAAAAGGTGATGCCTAGAAAGCTGGTTTTCATCTCGTTTTCTCCTCTTCACTAAAAAGGCCAGCTCTGGATGAGCAGCTAATAAACATAACACAATGGGAAACACAGGAAAGAATTCAGGCAAGAATAGGAAAAGTGTTAGAAAGAGATGACTTAAATGAACTGTATTTTCAGATCGAAATGACCAAATAAAATTCATCTCTGAATGCTTTAAAAATTTCCAAAGCAACCACAAAATCATGAGGAATGTGGGAAGTGAGGCAAGGTTCAAGAAGCCCTGAGAACAGTAATCATAGTGCCTATGCTTGCAAAGAGCAAGAGGGTGGAGTTGGAGTTACACAGTTAAATCACAACAAAATACCAGAATAACTACCTTGTAAACAATTTAATCACTGGCAGAATAAAAGAGAAGTCGATAGATGGGTACAACATATTACATTGCAAAAGGTTTCCAAGAGCGTGTTTGCCTTACAAAGAAAACTTGCCTTAAGAGATGTCCTCTTTTAACAAATACCTCTTATTTGCTTGCAGACTGCAGCCCCTCTGCCCCATCGACGGTCGATTTGGACCCCACAGCCAGGACGAAATCCCACTGAGAGCTCTGCAGTTCAAGAGAGGGCTGCTTCATGAATTCCGGAAGGGCAATGCCACCAAGGAACAAATACGACTGCACAATCTGGTTCAGCAGCTTCCCAAGGCCATTATCATAGGGGTGCGGAAAGGAGGCACCCGAGCACTACTGGAGATGTTGAACCTTCACCCTGCAGTGGTCAAAGCTTCTCAAGAGATTCACTTCTTTGACAACGATGAGAACTATGCCAAGGGGATTGAGTGGTACCGGAAAAAAATGCCCTTTTCTTACCCTCATCAAATAACAATTGAGAAAAGCCCTGCATATTTTATCACCGAGGAAGTACCTGAAAGGATTTACAAAATGAACTCATCTATCAAATTATTGATCATTGTCAGGGAACCTACTACAAGAGCTATTTCTGATTACACTCAGGTGCTGGAAGGGAAGGAAAGAAAGAACAAAACATACTACAAATTTGAGAAGCTAGCCATCGATCCTAATACCTGCGAAGTGAACACTAAGTATAAGGCGGTGAGAACCAGCATCTACACAAAGCATCTGGAAAGATGGTTAAAATACTTTCCAATTGAGCAGTTTCATATCGTGGACGGAGACCGGCTCATCACAGAACCACTGCCAGAACTCCAGCTGGTTGAGAAGTTCCTAAATCTTCCTCCGAGGATAAGTCAGTACAATTTATACTTCAATGCCACCAGAGGGTTTTACTGCTTGCGATTTAACATTGTCTTTAACAAGTGCCTGGCGGGTAGCAAGGGACGCATCCATCCAGAGGTGGATACCTCTGTCATTACCAAATTGCGCAAGTTCTTTCATCCTTTTAATCAAAAATTTTACCAGATCACTGGGAGGACATTTAACTGGCCCTAAACTAAACTTCATACACCACTTTCTTTTGCAGCTGAGACATGCAATAAATGTCTCTGCTAAAATATGCACTTTTCATAGAGACAGCTATCAAAGTAACTTTTTTCCATGCTTACATGTACATATGCAGTGTGTGACCAAATATATGGTGGGATCGATTTTTTCACCGAGTAGTAACTAACATAAATTTACTGTCTGCATAGTTGCATCTTTTAAGCTATAATAACAAAGGGAAAGGAGATATTTAGGGAAATAAATTTAGGCACTGTTGAAAGGGTCAGTGTTCCTCTCGCTTAGTGAAGTGTTTCTGTGACATACTTATTGATCTAAGCAGAATGTTAGTTTATGCCATAAAAATTCATGTCAAAAGTCTGTGAAGCTGTGAGAAAGCATAATCTTCAGGCTATATTTGGTATGTATATTGCTGAAGGAATACTGACACTTTAAACACCGTGCTGAATTTTTACAATGAGAGTGGATAGTACTATTTTCTTATTATTTGAAATTAATATCTTATCTCATACAAACTACATCGTTTCAGAGTTCCTGTGGTGAGTTTGCACTATTGTTTTAATGTATGGACCATAGTGTCACTTGTAGCATGTCAATCATGTATCAAAGAAAGGTTGAATAATTTTTTCTTCTATGCTTCTGTGTCAACAAAGCTAAACATCATGTACATAGTGTACAATGTTTGTAAATACCAGTTTCACACTAAGTAATTCTATTTTGTAAACTGAATATGGCTATTTAATTTATTGTGAAAATTAAATTTATTGTGGTATTTAAAAATGGAATGGATTAAAATTACCTATATGTGCAATGGCTTTTCACCTTTGTTTGATGTACACCAGTGTGGTCCCTTACCCCAGACAGATAATGTGCGTGTGTGTGAGAGAGCTTCATGTCTAAACATCATTTCCAGACGGTTGAGAAAATGGATACACGCAGTGAAGTTGAGTTTATTGAAAAACTCATTCATCTGAGAATCTGGTGTAGTGCACAGCTCAAAGAACATTATTGCTGTTCTCTTGCAGCTCTTTCTATAATTAATTCAGTTGCAGTAGGCCATGAGGCTAAAGAATGACTGTAAAAGTTTATTGGAACCAGGTATATCACAAAAGCAGAGCTGCCACCAAAACCAATATGACAAGCAGACAAACAAGATTAGAAGAAGAGTTATAGAGATTTCATCACTGAAAGCTGGTGATATTTCAGAAGTCAAAGAAAATAGTTGTGATACCTCTGCTTTATCTGGTAACATGGGCATCTGCTCCAGACAACCAACTGACCAGTGTTGTTATTACAGGTGTAGACACGTAGCTCATGTTTCCATTTGGTGACAAGAAATTAGCTCATGGAATGAGTATTTTCATGTTTTATACATTATATGGCTCTTAAAGATTTATAAGCAGAAGAATAAAAGCAATTTAAAAATGTCTTTTAAAATAAAAAAAAAATCAAGAAAAACAATCAAACAACCACTTTAAAAGCAACATCAAAAGATGGATGGGGACACACATTTAGGAAGGTATCTAAGATATTTGAATATTCTGAGCTACAATAGCAGAGTAGCTGGTAGTTCATATTATAATAAGATCAGGTTTTCCCTATGGGCTGTTTATCTTGCTTGGTGATTTGGAAGGATTGGGTTTCTAAAGAAGTGACTTTTAAAACTCTTGTGAGAGATTGCTACTTGTCTTGCTGTATCTTTAATCATATGTGCTAGCACTGTGAGCAATGTGCCCTTCTTGCTGCTTTGGAACCTTGCCAGCACAACGCAGTCCAGCATATGTGAAAGTTTTTGCAGTAGCTACAGATACTACTCACTGTTTTCCTCTACGAGAGTCATTTATCCTGCCCATGTCCAGACAGAAAGGCTGAGAGATTTAACTCACTTAATGGTGTTCAACAAGATTTTATCCAATTTAACATTTTCACCATCTTCAGGTGAGCAGACAGATGGAGACAGCTTTGAGTGATACTGGGTTCATATAGTCCTGGGTACAAATTGTAACTGAAGAATAAGATACTCTCACTGAAAGAGACAAATTAGGTCAAAGTTGCCACTAAGCATGATATATGCATTTGAAATTAGTATCTCTATGCAATGATCAGAAAAATCACAGAGACTGTGATCTAACAGGCATGACTACACACATTCCTGTTAAAGTCAGCTGGCTTTACTCCAGTTTATCATTTGCAATTTTGGAGACACATGGATAAATATACGTGATATCTTTGACAAATCTGGTTCAAAAAAACCCACAGAGGAAGAGGCAGGAATAGCAGGGGAGAAAAGACAGTTCAGGAGCATTACAATATATTAAGAAGCCTAAAAGAGCAGGGGACTGATTTTCTTTCCCTGAGCCTTCAATGCAATATCCTCTCCCCCTTTTTGACATTACCTAGTGAAGAGAAAATTTCAAAACTGATCCTTAATACATAGATCCAGCACATCACCCAAAGCACACTCCTAGGTTAATGGGGATTTTGCTGCAGTATTCAGAGCTGGTTTGAGAAGTTCTGACCTTATGGTATTTACCTCCTCAGGAGCAATTTGTGAATAATTCATTTCAGCCTCTGTGCTTTGCTTCCCAGATCCAGAGTGAATCATTTCTATTGAAATTGATCGTGAGTGTTCAGACTGGGAAGAGCGCTCTTAGCTTGAGTTTATGATTGCAGAGTGATGCACAGCAATATGAAGTTGCAGCTGTTAACTTATGGCATTCAAGTTCTCTAAAGACATTGCGTCTTTCATAGTTTCTGTACCATAAAATTGCAGGCTTCACAGCTCCGATAAATGTTTGGATTAAAACTGCTAATATTTCTGTGCATTTTCATCAGGTTGTCCCAGCTGCCATTTAAACTACATGGAACAACAATTTGCAGCATAAAAGAATATCAGAGATTAATTTGAAACTGTATTTTCAGAAAGCAGAATAGAGGTAGATAAAGGACTGACGTTTGGATATCATTTACTGATTCTATCTAAGCATGCACTCTATATATAGTGTAGGTATATATACTCTCTATATACTAATATATGCACCATATATACACTATACTGCCTTCTCTCAAGCACAATAAGCATGATTAAATGTATTTGCCCTGTTTTAAAGGACTGGGGTTCTTTTTGCCATGATGGCTAAGAATACAAGAGAGACATCATTTTTAGCAACATATTTCATTATAGTAGTCCAGGATTTTTAAGAGGCAATGAGCACAAACTGGAACAGGGGAGGCACCATCTGAACATCAGGAAAAGATCTCCCTCTACCATTAATGTGCTTCTTAAGCACTGACCATCAGTTCAGTGTCACATAGACCAGAGGTCCCAGCCCAGTGTCATAAACCAGCCCAATCTCAGTTCAGACCCAAGCTGTGGAAGCACTGCTGTGCATAGGTTTAATCCCTGACTGGATGATGTAACCCATGACACATGTGCAATTTATGGGAACTTTTTGACTGGACAAGTTGAGGAAGTAACCTAGATAAATCTTCCTTTTTCCCATCCTGCATGACCTTAACAGTGATGTTGAGTGGCACAGGATAGAGTAAAACAGATTCCATAGCAGGTAAGCTTTCAGAAAAGAGAATTTAGTGAAGCTCTTTTCAAGAAGCTCACAGTGAGCAATGCCTCTCCCATGGAAAGACACTGGTGTATACCCATAAATTTGGGTAATAGAGCCATTAAAATTTGTTTCATAGTTGTCTATTATTTAAATTCTCTGAAGTTTCAAATTATATTAGCAGCTACTTATAATGGACACAAGCCTTAGGGATATATCCAGAACTTGTGGGCTACTGAGTGAATGCAGAATTTTTGTGTCTGAATGTATGAGGTAAATATTTAACTTATATTTCTTCTCCTTTTTGATTTGAGTTATATGTAAAACCAAATTATAGATCATAATTTGAAGAAAACAGAAACAAAATTTCCATCAACCCACAAACACATGACAATAAAGTTTTAGAGAAACCTAATTTCCCTGACCTCAATCAAATGTTATCAACAGTGAGAGAATAAAGCTCCTATAAAATTACATCCAGTTATTTTGCAGACATGATTTCACACATGCGACTGGTTTATCTCACATGCAGTAAGGTTGAGTGCTCTAGCAAAAGGTGTTTGCTTGCAGTTTAACTGACATATCTCACTGAAGTTTAAGTAGTGCTAGAGACCATTCCAGCAGTAGCATATCACTGAAATGAATTATCTGCTTCTTTGGCAAAGGCCAAAGACAAACCCATCACTGGAAGGGATTTTTAATACTGACTAAAAAAAGTTCAAGGTCTAGCTTCTCCTAAAGCAGATAATGGTGCAGAAGCATCCATCCGGAAGCATCATTTGGTACGATGACCGAGAAGCCTGCAGTGACAAGGAAGTTCATGAATGATCCTTCTTAATCAGGAGATCAGGAGCTGAATGTTATAGGAAGTGGTATCTATGCTTTCATTTAAAGTAGGATAACATGTTATTTCTTTTCTGTGTAAAAGTAACTTTAGTAACCAGGACTGTAGAAGAAGTCTACAATCCCACAGCAGTTTAAGTCAACCCAGCTGATGCCTGCCAAGGTCCGAGCCTTCCTCCCCACACAATGTGCTCTTTCCATCCCATTTGCACTGACTCTCATGCTTACCTCCTCCTTCCATGTGGAGCTGCTTCAGTTCACTATGCAAGCAGAAGGCTAACCTGTACTATAAAGGTGAGTAACATCACTAAAACTGTACTGGGTCAGAGCAAAGGTCCTTTCAAAATGACATCTGTCACTAGAAGTGGCCAATAGTTAATGCCTCAGGAAGGACATAAAGGCGAGGAAAGCATGAAGACGTTTCCAGGCTCCAAAGGTTTGCGGTCACTGGATGCCTCCAGGGGGAGAAGGCAGTATTCAGACACCCTAGCAGCACTCTGAACTCCTATATATTATCAATTTTCAAGTATAGATGTATAAAATGAATCAGAGAACTTTGGGTAATAACTTTAAAATCGGATAATGAATATAAAGATATGGTAACAGAAGTTTTACTTTCCTTCCTAACTCACTCTGAAAATGCTATGGCTTGTTTCATTAGTTTCTTAAAAGTAATATTTGCCACATTACTTTAAACTTATTTGAGGTCCCTGAGAAGACTTGGTCCTTCAGCTTTGCAAAAGACTGCAGAAACAGAATAAAAGATGGCAAATTTAACTTTCTAAAGAGCTTCTTTGAAGAGTAATGGACTTCAGGTAAATGCTTTAAAGGGTCCTTTATTAGCAATCTCAGACACATTTTGTTATTGTACGTGTCAAGTCCAAGGACATCGGCTGGCTACTGGGCTATAGATCTGTCTTCTACTTCAGTGTCACAGTTTAGAGACTATCATGTAAGATTTACTTCACAGAGGAGAAAACAAAATATTTAAAAGCTTTAACGATGTAATCTAGTGGGTCTCAGATTGCCTTATAAGGACTTTGTTAATGAAGGCTTAAGCATGTTACTGAAATAGGGATGTGCCCAGTCCAACCACCATCACTACATCTAAGTGATTTTTCCTTTGCCTATGAGTTACTTTGAGGAGATGCTTTATGTGTGATATTCCACAGCACTCTTCTAGCAGCTGTTCAGCAATGGCTTATCTGCTCTTTAAAGCCTGATTTACCTTCTGATAAGTTTGAGACAGACATAATAACCCATCTTCAGAAATACCAGTTATGACTAACTGCATTTACATTTAGAGAGAAGAGATTTTCCATTCTTTCTGCAATAGTGCACCGATGAAAGAGTCAAGCCCTTAGAGAACGTCCATGTGTTATCAATCTGGATACCAGCCTTTTTCCCAGGGCTTGAATTGACAAGTGCAAGGAAAGCACAGAAAAGACTGTAACACCATCATCCATCTGCTGCACCGTGTTTAGCATATGGTAAATAAGATTACCTGTTGTTCTGAGATCCCTATTAAAACTGGCAGCAGCATCACTTTAGGAGCTGATGTTGACCAAGCTACCTGCCTCTTTTTAGTCTATATTTAGCTTGCTTTCAGTTCAGTTTTGACTCCATTCAACTTTATATCAGTTACAGACTTCTCTTTCATGGTGCACAGTCATCCAAAACTCTCCCTTAAATGTGTGTCTTGCAAGACAGGAAAAGAAACAGCAGAGCCACAGTCTTTGCCACTGTGACTGCAGAGAAAGATTGTGGCACAACGTATTTAATTCTGTTGATGTCCTTGTGATTCCTAGCTGATTCCCTCTAACAGCTTTCCAAATAATCTCCTCCCAGCAGCAGTGGTCACTACTTTAGAAGGGTAATGCTTCTGTGAAAATGGCCTGATTATTGATCAGGCAAAATATGGAACATCTTTATCCTGAACAGTTTGCTGTCCTTTGATACACTACAGATACTATACCCATAATACACAGTAAATCATAGGACATGACAAGGGAACAACGCCTCTTCAAACCATCTAATGTTATGCCTCAGGCATGACAGACTCATGCACATCTTACTCCTGGCCTTAATTGCAAACAACTGTTTTGTAATGTATGAGGCCTTTGCCATCTAATTCCTTGGCTGATTTTCTACTGATGAAAGACTTTCCACTTCACTGAACTGTGAAGGCATCATTTCTATTCCAAACCCATGGAGACAGAAGAATTAATTTGCTATTCCCTACTATATGAAAAAAAGTGATAGGCATTTCATAAGAGGTGGGACTAGCAGCAGCATTACTAACTTCATCTTCAGAAAACTGCTCAAGATGTTACAAGCTCCTCAGTGTAGCTCCACTAGTAACACAGCATTACAGGAAAAGAAAAAAGCCTTTTGACTTTGGATGGCTGTGGTGCACCAGTGCCTCATAAAGAAAGAGCCCAGACCTATAAGGCTGGTGAAGCAAAACTATCATTTGTCTTAAAAGATGAAAAGTACCACATTTGCTATGCATTGAAAGGGTTGACCTGTGTCAAGGAGTTAAAGGAAATAAAAGTCTTTATTTTTTTTAAGTGAATGGTAAGGCCAGTCTTCTAAGAGGTAGCCACATGTAATTATCATTGCCATCAATAGTAATTAGCAATGCATATCCTATACAATGGGCAGCTACTGTTACACCTTCAGGCTCATTTAAATCAATTTGCTTTGAAGGCCCCCAGGATTAACTGGAGGAGAAACTTGCATTCAGTGCTGATTAGGGAAAAAGTCTAACTATGTTTCCATCCTGGAGTCTAAAATTGGACGTGCTCTGCCCTGGTACAGTGTCCTGCCATTCTATCCACTGATAACAAAAGGGGAACAAGTACAGCTATTTATACAAGTTCATTCATAATTAAGATCAAGGAAAATTCCCTTTTGCAAAACCACAGAGGCTTTATTTTAAAAAGCTGTAAACTGATGTTGAGTATTTCACAGCTGTCATGTTTATTTCCACTTTTGACACTTAGATATTAAAAGAAATTCAGAATATTGCTGCTCAGACATCTTATCAAACTTTGGAGCTACCTAAACACCCCAGATTTCTGTGTTTACTTGACTTTAATGGATTAGAATATCAAGGACACAAAATGCTAAGTAACTTGGTAAATAAAAGTAGTAGAGATGTATTTTTATATTGTATGAAAAAGTAGAAACATTCACAGGACTAGACTAAAATTGCAGGGCTGGTCTCTTCCTGGTTGCTCCTGTCAACCTAAAATGCTCTTCATGACAATTTTCATGTTCAACCCTAGAAGTGCATTGAGCTACACCCTAAGGTTGTTTCTGCTTGCACTCTGGCTAGGATGTTCTATGCATACATGAGAAAAGCATTCAAATTCCCCCCAGCTGAGGAAACTCTGTAATGCAAGGTAGCCTTTTTTGAAGGCAAGTAACATAACAGAATAGCTGTTAAAGGTTTATAGAATCATCGAATGTTTTAGGCTGGAAGGGACCTGCAGAGCTCATCTAGTCCAACCTCCCTACATAAGGAGGGACATCTCTACCTAGGGCAGGTTGCTCAGCACCACATCAAGCCTGACTGTGAGTGACTCCAGGGATGGGGCCTCTGCCACCTCTCTGGGCAGCCCATTCCAGTGGTCTGTCACCCTCAGATTAAAGAACTTTTTTCTAATATCCAGTTTAAATCTCTCCTTTCCCAGCTTAAAACCATCGCTCCTTGTCCTGTTGCTACAAACCCACCTTCATGTAGCCCCTTCAGGTACTAGAACGTCACTGGAAGTTCCCCCCGGAGCTTTCTCTTCTCCAGGCTGAAGAGCCCCATCTCCCTCAGCCTGTCCTCATATGAGAGATGCTCCATTCCCCTGATCATTTTGGTGGCCTCCTCTGGACACGCTCCAATCTGTCTACATCCTTCTTGTGCTGGGGGCTCCAGAGCTGGACCCAGTACTCCAGGGGAGGTCTCACCAGGGCAGAAAAGAGGGGCAGAATCCCCTCTCTTGATCTGCTGGCCACTGTTCTCCTGATGCAGTCCAGGATGTGATTGGCCTTCTGAGCTGCAATTGCACATTGATGGCTCATCTTCACTTTTTCATCCACCAGCACCCCCAAGACCCTCTCCCAGCCTATACTGATAATGCTGATTACCCCAGCCCAGGTGCAGGACCATGCACTTGGCCTTGTTGAACCTCATAAGGTTCATCTGGGCCCACCTCTCCAGCCTATCCAGGTCCCTCTGGATGGCA
>JANHFX010021698.1:13112-37339 GCA_027560015.1 Chloroceryle amazona | reverse complement strand
TGAGGCTGACAGGGCAGTAGTTCCCAGGGTCTTCTTTTTTACCCTTTTTAAAGATGGGCACAATGTTACCCTTTTGCCAGTTGCAAGGGACTTCACCCGACCGCCGTGACTTCTCCAATATTACGGAGAGTGGCTCAGCAACTGCATCAGTCAATACCTTCAGTATTCTGGGATGCACCTCATCAGGTCCCATGGACTTATTTATGTTCAGATTCCTCAGGTGATCGCACGCTATGAATGTTTGCTGGGCTTGCTCAGCACCAGCTGATCTCGTACAGCCTCCTCAGGAAGCCAAGTGGATGAATGTCACAAAGTCTTGGAGACTTAAGAGGCTACACTGGCATTTTGGTGTGGAATGTAGTGGTTGCTGAATCGTTAGAAGGCACCGTCCTTACTCATGGTAAAGTAACCTAGCATCTACTTCCAGGTTAGAAATTCTGCAAGGTGTTTACAATGTTTAGACATTGCAAAAATGATCCCCAGTTACCCTAAATGTCTTGGAGTGACACCCTTGAACTAGAAAATCTCACGTGAAACCAAGCTTCAGGTCTGCAATTTAACAGCCAACTTAAAATCATCTAACCCTATGAACACCATTGCATCCTGAGCTACCACCGTTTCCAGAAGAGACATGAGATCAGGTACTCTGGAATATTTCATCTCTGAATAGTGAACTAGAGGGCTGACATTGTAGCTGTTCACACAGTATGGGGAAGCCTTAGTACTCTGACTAGCCTGGTCAAATGGTCGAGTGGTAGGACTGCTCTGTTAGCCACCAAGCAATTTTGAAACCTAGCAACGTATTATGGAAACAGCATTAGAGTTCATTTGAGTAACATTGGTGATCTCACTTCATTTCCTTTACGGCTCCTTATTAGTTACAATTCAGCAGATCTGATGTTCTTTTAACGAACACAGCTTTTTGTGCAATTGAGCTGAAGGTGCAGTGGCACTTTATATTCAGTTAATTCCAGTTTTTCTGCTGCAGCTTTTGGGAAGTGCATTCTCAGAATCTAGAAGGAGCACATTTTCTCCCACAGAAATAAAACTCAAGACAGAACCAGAGCCCACAAGAATGAAATACCACTGCCTTTAAGTTAAGAGATCCTGCCTGCCACACCTATAGTCAAATCAGCGAGACAGCTCTGTTAAACCAAACCCTCTTCTCCCTACAGGACCATAGAGGGAAGTTTTAGGTGTGAAAAAGAAGGGAGCATCACAGCTGCTGGAGCCATGGTTCAAAGTAATGTATCCTCAAAGACAGGCCAGGGATGTGTAGTAAATATGCTTTGTCTATATTGATTTTAGGTTGTAGCATATCCAGCCAGTGTATCCCAGTATATTTTTTGCTTGCACCCAGACTGGGAAAACTCCACTGGTGTTACACTGCCATGCCCTGTACAGTATGGTCAGGTAATCGACAGAAACCTCTCTGGGAGACTGACATATCCCTGGGAGCACATATTCACCTGTTCTCCTCCTCTGCCTTACTTATATCACCTTCACTCTGAGTCCTGCATCGCAGAGTCCCCATAATCTCTAGCAAAGGGAAACACAAACCTAGAACAACTAATCCAATGTCTCTCAAGTGTGTGGTTCTGGATGGTACTGACTCATACCAAAGGGATGAAAGCAGAGAAGCTCCTGAGTCACGTACAAGTCATGAGAAGTCCCAGAGTTAGGCTATGCTTCCCAGCCAGCAGAGAGGCTTGGCTTTGCTGTGGGAACCCAAATCTGTGGTGGTGGGAGGGCAGGGGCAAGGCAGGTGCAGGTGTGCACCCCAGCCCATCACTCAGTAAAGAGGTGCTCTCATCTTTTCCTTACGGATATAAAGTAGGTATTTCCCTTGCTACATAACCTTTCTGTATATGTACATGCAGAGCAATCCTTATTCTAACTCTCCCCTACACACCTGCTCTTTCCTAGTCTCCAGAGCTCGCTTCCAACATTTCTATGTTCTTTCCACCTGGGAAACAGACATCTGGCATGGATCTTCTCTCAGTCTATCCTAAGGCTGTTAAAATAATCTCTTGTTTTGGTAAGACTTTGTTCATTTGCAAATATTATTGTGGCTTTTCAATAGGGAATGGACTTTGTGACTTCTGTGTGCTGGGTTGGTGTCCTTTTGTAAAGCAGTAGATATGTAATTGCTCAGACTTCTCACATGACAGAAGAAATCTTGCCCTTTTGCTGGATTTCTTGCTTGATGACTCACCAAATTTCTAGGTGGGCAGAGAGCACAGCTCTGTATGCCAAGTCAAAAGTACTATGAACATGACTGAGCATGACTAATCAAAATATAGAAATCAACCACTTAAAAAGGGGCTAATTCCAGTTGTCAGCTCAATGTTTCAAATGAAGGGAGATGTCTCCATGTGTTTTAAGCTACTCTAAAGAAGGCATTGCTAAGCTGTGACTCCTGACCTACATGAATTTTACCCAGGGACAGTTCATGTATGCCTTTCAGGCAAGGATTTGTTATTTCTCCAACACAAGGAATGCCATTAGGCTGCAGGATGCAAGGGAAGCTGCAAAGGTTATGGATGAGAAGTTTAACGTGCTGAGCTAGACAACGTGAATTGTCCAAATGAATCATTTGTATAACACTGCAGCTTGCATCTTGGAAGAATAAACAGCTTCTGTATCTCAGAATAAAAGCCACATAAAAAAAAACTTGGATAAAGTAAAAGTGATAGACAAAAGGCACTAGTTTCTTTAGAAGGAAAATACATAGAAGCAAGGACAGATGTAATTTCACAAGAATAAGAATAAAAATCTGTGTGTGAAAGTATGAAAAAATAATATTGAACATAGGAAAAGAGAATAAAACTAATCAGTGCCATGTGTGAGGGCACAATATCAGAGATGGAAGTAAGCAAAACCATTTAATGCCAGTCAAAGTATTCAAGAGGATTCAAAAAGACTTTTACAGGTATACTGGAGAAAGGAAGTAATAGAGAAAATTACTTGATAAATGAACCAGGACATATTCCCTGATGAATGGAAAAATACCAACGATTTAAAAACGGAATTTAACACAAAAAAAACCAAACCAAACCACAAGAACTAAAATAAACTGAAGACACCTATTGTAGCTTGAATTTCCTGATTGAATTTTCTCCAACCTTTGCCATATAGGTTATGCACCCTACATAATCCTGAGTATCTGCGCCAGGTTTGTGCTGCCTGATGAGACTGGCTACAACCTCATATTTGTGTCAATCAGGGCAGAGGCCCAGCACAAGTATTCTGCTTTCCCAGTTAAGAATACAGGAGTCTAAAATAGTTTTATTCCTTCATATTGTAATTAAGAATGACCTACCTGAAGTGGACAGGTTCAGTTTAATAATGGATATTTCTTCTCTTTTCCCTCTATAAACCAAACTTTCAAGGGATCCATTTGTTCAGCTGAATGCCCCAGTTCAGCTGTGAAGGACGGGCTTCTTCCCCTACTCCATGCAACCTTTCAAACCTACCTGTCCTCAGCTTATCTCCAGCAGAGAGACAAAAAGGCATCTTCCACTAGCTGGACACTTAGGCTGGAATTTCCTCAGCTAGTGGAATCTGAAGTCTTGGTCTCCACATGCAGCAATCAGTACCAGGGTTCACAGAAAAGGTAAGTGTGGCAGTACTGAATGCAGGTTTCTTTGGAATAGCACCTTGCTTCTCTGGTCTGCCAAAGTCAGTTCATAATTAGGTCTCTTTGAGCTGTTACAAAGTCCTAATTCTGAAGAACTAATGCAGCTGTAATTCTAATAATAGCAAGAATAACAGCAGTCGTAATAATGAGAATTAAGAGCTGGATTAACCAACAGAGTTGGTAGAGCAATCTCTCTGCTCATTGCTCAGAAGCAACAGGACATGGTATGGAGCAAGACAGCATAACCCACAAACTGAAAAATAAAACCCATTATGACTTCAAACTACTATTTTATCCTCAAACTCCACCACAGAAATGCAGTGTAATGCTCTAGGACAGATAAAAACTTGTTTGGCCCATTACCTGCCACAGAGCTTCAGATCATTCCTTGTCAGGCAAAAAATACTTTGAAATTATCAGCATAAATCCTGCTAATAGCAGCTGTAGTGGGGTACTGCTCTGTATGTACTTCAAGCCACCAAATCCACCTAGAGAAAAGCATTGATGTCTCCTTAAAAATCTGTTCAAAAATTATATGGCAAAGTAGCATTTCAGTCCAATTTCTCCAAGGACATTCCTGGTGGAAAGCTCTTCAAATTGAACGTAATTTCAGTTGTGCATCTTTTTAATAAGGTATTTTAAACACACTATTATTTAATAATTAATGACATTTTTAAACAAAGAATGTTCAATGGCTCCATGATATTTAATATTTTACCAACATTGATGAGCATAGAAGTCTTTACCCAGACACTTCCAGATAACATAAAAATTCGTGAGAGAATAAATAATCAGAAAGTCACCACTGTTACCTAAAGACTGTGTTAAGGGAGTGGAGCATCTCACTTAGGATGAAAGGCTGAGGGAGCTGGGGCTCTTTAGCTTGGAGAAGAGGAGACTGGGGGGTGGCCTCATTAATGTTTATAAATATGTAAAGGGTGAGTGTCAGGAGGATGGAGCCAGGCTCTTGTCAGTGACATTCAGTGACAGGACAAGGGGCAATGGGTGAAAATTGGAGCATAGGAGATTACAAAGAAATTTAAGGAAAAACCTTTTCATGGTGAGGGTGACAGAGCCTGGAACAGGCTGCCCAGAGGGGTGTGGAGTCTCCTGCTCTGGAGACATTTAAAACCCACCTAGACACGTTCCTGTCTGACCTGCTCTAGGTGGTCCTGCTCTGGCAGGGGGGTTGGACCAGATGATCTTTCAAGATCCCTTCCAGCTCTTAACATTCTGTGATTTTACTGTCATTTTGACCAAAAATACATCATTGATTTATTAAAATTGACAAAAAAAACATAAAAATCAAGATCAGTGTCTATGCAGAATTGCTCCACCAATGTCAAGACCATTTACACTGGGTCCCCTTCACTATCACCATCCCTCCTTCCAATTTTGTTACAAGATAGTGCACAAGTCCCTTTTGTGTCATCTAGAGGTTGAGTTCTCAAGATGCAAGGTAGTTTGCATAGCTGTCTGGGGGTTACTCTATTTCTGTTCTTCTGCAAATGTCATCAGAGTATGAGCTATCTCTGCCGTGCACAGCAGTTATGCTGACAAGGCTAGGATTTCCAAATACGTGGTGACTCAGCTGGCTTAGGCAAACAGCTCCACTTGACATGCTGGATACCCAGAAACCTCAACCCAATGGCCACGATGCTTAAATTGTAGCTGGGTCAAAACTGGCTGTACTGCACTGGAAATTCTAGACTAACAAAAAAGTGTATGTGCTCTAGAAGAATAGCAAATTTGTATGTTTCATGAAAAAGCCTCAGAACTTATTCCACATGAAAGAGGTTTGTTTGACAGCCCCACTGACTGAAAGCTCTGTGAATAGCACCAAATAGCAGCATGAATTTCTCTATAGTTACCAATAATGATCAAGTCTTCATGCTTCTTTCAGTCCTTTGCTTTTCAGATGATCCATGTAGCAGGGTCTCCTGTTCATAGAGAACAAGACTTTAGAATCTTGAACATTTTATTTCAGTAAAATAGCCAGGAATAAGTGCACAAGCTGTCATAGTCAAGGTTTCTGAAGGTAATAGTAGTTACTAACTGGTGAAAAACTTAGTGGTAGTTTTTAAACAAAGATCACTGAATGAAAGTTCAACAGAGACCACTGAAGACAAAATAGAGCAGTTTAATGTCATAATTAAGACAAAATCTTATGAGTATTCCAGAGATTATAGAACAGTGGTCTGGATTTATTTTTCAGTAAATCATTAGGTACCATTCTTAGAGACCAGATGGGAACACTAAAATATGGAAAATCTCCTGAATTAAGGGTAGGCAGCCTTCCTGAAGAAAAGGATATTCATATTTCACTTAGAAAGGTAATAAGAGGCAGTTGACTCCCATTAATCTTGAGTATATCAAAAGGATACAGATAGTATAATTAAATTTCAGCGAGTGCATAACAGAGTCTCACAGTGGTTATGGAGGGCTAATAGTTGTGAGAAAAATGGAATACATTTGTCTGGTGTTGATGTAATATAAGCTTTTGGCAACAATGATACTTTCTGAATATCCGTGCTGGTTTGCCTATTTAAAGCTAGAAAACACACTGTTCCACAAGATTAATATTAGTGACAGCCTCTCAGCTGCAAATGAGAATATAGGGAAGCTATTTTTACAGGTGGCTTTCCCACATTCCAGAATATATTTTGCAACTTAGAGAAAACATCAACAAAGATCTCAAAAGAAGTAGCAAGTCAGCAGTAGAAGCAGCAAGGGTTTTATGGAAATACACACAAATACAGATTCAATTTCTAACCTTAGGCATTCAAGATAGAAAGTATTGGCTTTTAAACAATATATATGGTTGGATAAAAAGGAATGCTCAGCTTACAGTTAAGGCTGTGTTTGGAAATGCAGCCACTGAGTTGAGTTTTTGCCTCTGCCTCTCTGTAGGGGTGGTTGGATAATGCTTTGATCGATGGTCACCAATAGGGTGATTCCTGCAGGCCTGCTGTGGGAACTCACGGGATGGGTACAGAGCTGCCAAGGGAAGTTTCTGTTCTTATCAAAGGAGAGCTGCGAGAGCTGCCAAGGGAGTTTCTGTTCCCCTTCCCGAGGGACTGGCTCTTCTTATCAGAGGAGAGTTGGCAAGACTGCACTGTCCTCAAACAGAACAGTGGAGTTAATGGCCAAGGATGAGGCAGCTGTAGATGAGGAAGGCCTAGTGGGGTAGGGGGGCACACGACCCCCATACTGGGGGTGCACAACTGCAGATAGACCAGAGACCAACACTGCTGGGTGGGGTTGCCACCTGGAGCCGCTGCCTCCTGGCACGTACTGGCCATACATGCCAGGGCTCGGGGGCTCTAGAAAAGCTGGATTCGGGGGTGGAAGAGCTGAGCTGCACTTATCCTGCCATTGAGATGGTGTTGTCTCCACGGGGATGCCTGCTGAGCATGCGTGCCAAACAGCTCCCCTGCACCTGGGGACCATACATCTGCCTGCTCTGTACCTTAGGATAAGTAACGCTGCTTTGCTTGCTTCATAGGAATAATCATTTTGCCTGCTTTGTAGGAATAATAGTGGTATGGAACACAAACAATAAACAAGACATGACAATTAATGATAATTTCATGTGGTGATTGAATACACGGATCCTCAACACCCTACTACACTCACTCTTCCTATGTGACCTTCGGCAGCTTACTTGTGTCTCAGTTTCTTTTCAAGAAAGTGGGAATTACATTTCTGTGCTGTGTAAATGTTACACCGGGTAAATTCATTAACCTCTGAGCCTGACAATACACAGCAATAATGAGCAAATAAATTAGACATGTATTAGAGAAGTTGGTGGCTACAAAAATCTGTGTTAGTGTGACAGAAAAACAGTTTCACAAATAAGTTTTATATTTTTTTTGTTGTTTTTTTCCTATGACATTTAAGGTTGCTGGACTTTTACCAAACTGCAAGACATCTTCAAGCTTCACGTTTAGCTTCAGCCTGATAAGGTAGCAGATGCCACATGAGAGAAGACACCTGTTCCACACCCTTGGTGCTTTAGGTAATTCTGTGCAAAACAACTTAGATATGCAAGCCCTAAAAGTCAAACCATTACCTCTATCAACATCTTGAGCTTCTCATGGAAGCAGCGACAGTGTGTTGAATGAATTTACAGTGAAGCATACCTCCTCAATGAAATTTCCATGTCTGTGTGTCTAAAAGTGTGTGTGCATCTGTTTCTGTGGGAATCTGTAGATTCATAGATACATTTCTCTTCTTTTCCTTCAAGAAACTGGTGGATTTAACAATAACAAAAAGCTCACATTTGTGTAAATGAATTGGAGCCAGATGGTGAAATGTTATAAACTGGAAAGTTCACAAGGTCAAACAGACATATGGTTGAAACACCTAAATGTCACATTAGGTCAGAAAGTGTCACCACAAAAAGACATACCCAGGAGCATTTCTGCTACTTTGCAAAAGAGATAATTACCAATCACTGATACCTTCTGCTTTCTGTTCTTACAGGTCCCAAATTACAACTGGCTGTGGTCAATAGCATTGATTCAGCTGGTGGGTGTGACTGGGACAGCTCATACCTCAAAATTGAGATGGTTACACTTTGGGTTTTTGGCTGAGGATTCACATTCTAACTATCTTTGCAGTAATCCCTTTTTTCCTTCTTATCATCTTCTTTTACCAATGTCAATTTTTCAGTCTCTTGTCCATCAAGCACATTTGGCTTCCCTGAATTAGCATGTTAGAAACTACACAAGTACCATGCCCCTCTGCAGGTGGTTCTACCTTAAGGATTTAGGAACATATTCTTGTATTTTCAGTCAAAGTGGTCAATGCTTTAGGAAAACCAGATTTGAAGAGTATCACGGTTAAGAGAGAGTCCTTTGATGTTTAAGGGTCCCTTTCCCATCGGGCTCCTTTTCCATGTGTAATTGGAAATACAGTAGATTTCCTTTCTGTGGTAACTCTACCACGACATCAGTAGTAGGGGACAGTAAAGAATGAGAATATAAATTTTCATGTTTGCAGCTAAGAACCTGAAAATTCTTTGGGATACCAAAGACTTTATGAGTCCTCCCAAGCAAAGATGATTTGGTCATTATTGTGCCATGTAAAGCAGATAACTTGAACTAAAGCAATGATCGAGGTGATATATAGATATATATATATAAAGAAAACAACCAAACAAACAAGAAGTGGAAAAGAATGAGGGTAAATTTGGAGAACAGAGTATAATTATTACCAAAAGAACATGCAGAATGCTAAGTGTTGGTCAGATACAGCAATAACATTTTAGCAGTTGCAGTTGGGGGATCTATCCTTACATTTTCTGTCTTCAAGAAAGAAGTGAAGGAAAATGTCTGGAAAACAGTCTGTGAACCAAACTATGGGAAATATAAAAGCTATAAATCTCTGGATAAAATGATATCAAAGTCAAATGTTGACAAAAATCAACAGCAGAACTGGTGAAAAATGTTTTATTCTAAATAAATAACTAATTTTGAAAGTTTTGTCACAGATTTGCATTAAAAAAACCCAACACAATAACAAAAAGTCAAACCAAAAGTGTTCTAGCTTGAACTATAATGTAATCAATCTCTGCAAAGAGGGCCTGGGAAGAAATAACCAACATACACTACCAGGGAATTATTCTGAAAAAAGAAGTGATTTTTCTATTGACTATATCCTGTCTGAATATACAAGCCCTCTTACCCAAACCAAAACAACATCACATCCAGAAGTACCAGGAAAATCAAGGTAGATTGTTCCACTCTATTCCATGAATCATTATGTAACCAGCTGTTTCTGCTCACCTTTGAACAGCATGCTAACCTGAACATTGGCAACAGTCGTAACATGTGGAAAAACAGCTGAAATATTTTTAGAAGTCTTTTGTGATGTGACCAGTGCATATTTTAATGAGGAACATACTAATCCACAGAAAGAATATATGTTTATACTGGAAGTAAAAGCAAAGAAATTTTGAATTCTTTTTCATATTTGCACATTTAAATCTAATTTGTACAGTATAACTAATGAACCATACATCTGCAGAGAAAATGAACCAATTTGGTTCTGTCTGCTGCTTTTTGCTTCCATCTGATTTATGTTTGTTTGTAAGAGGTGCTAGATTCCCAGTTGCTAGGTTTATTGTTTATTGATTTTCAATGTTATTGGGCTCTACATACAGGTATTCATGGTCCAGAGATTTTTAGTTACTGTGCAGTGAGAACTGTACACAGGGATCTTTTCCATCAAAGACAGTGAAATCCCAAGGAGGGAGAGACAGATCCTCAGTACACCTAGAACTCTGGGACTGAAGGTGCTCAACAGTCTCACAGGAGGGATTATCAAGGTGTAAATACACAGACCCATGGAAATGAAACTGAAATCTTGTCCGTGCTGCCTAAGTACCATAGGATAAAAGCTCAGATTTCTGAATGCTGTAGCCAACCCTAATAGCACAAGCAGTTCAACCTCCAAAATGGACAGCCAGGACCAGACTAGGTCTGACCTGGCATTGCAAGAACTGTAGTGCTGTCATCACAGCATCATTTCATGTTTTTACTTCTAGAGAGCTGTCAGGAAACTTTTCCATTCTGCTATGGTTGTGGAAAGAAATGTCTTAGGTCTGTAAAATGTGTCCCCAGTATAACTGCTCTCAAGTGCAGGGCTGTGAAGATCTTTCATTAAAACTTGATACTTTCAACAGAGCTCATGTTACTGTTCCAATAATCAGCACAAAAGACATTCAGGATTTTGAGTTGGAGAAGACCAGCTTGCCATTTTTTACAGTGTAGTAGTCAAATGAAAAGTCTCAGAGAGGCTTATGGGTGAGCAACACAAAAAGGTTTAGGTTCCTGGTAATAGAGTCTTCAACAGTCGGATCACACACCTGCTTAAGACAATAGAGCAAGCTAGACAAGCAATTTATCATTTCTAAGTTGTTCGTCAAGGAAATATCTAATGCCAAGATATACTGACAAATGTTGAGGAGCACCAAGTCCAGCAAGGTACATCCTTCACAAGCAACATACAAGGTTGTGACATAAAGGGCAGAAATCAGAAAAAGTCACATAGGAAAATACAGACCAACATAGACAAAGTACCATCGAAATACAGGAAATAATAAACCATTATACATTTACACTTAATTGTATAAGACTGGTGAACTGGACTGCTTCATTTAAACAAGGGTATCGATGCAGTAACAGGTGTATCAGGAATTCATTAGAAAGAAAACATCCTGTCCAGCACTATGGCTACGTCTCTATCACTAATGTAACCAGAATCAGGTCTTAGTCCAGAGCATCGCCTCGCTATTGTCTGTGTTGCTAGCACTCCTCATGGCAAGGCAGTGATTTGTGGCAACAAGCATTCTCCAGACACCTTATTTATTAGTATATATGTAGCCTGTAATACCAGGGTATGGAGCATACAGAAAAGATAAAATATACCTAAGCTGAGATGTATATCACATATACAACTAAGGACACTCACAGCCTTTTTTTCTCAGATCTAATCCAAAAGGATTCTCCCTTTGCTTTTGCTGACTGTAACTTTGCTACTTGGCATTCCCTAACAGATGAAGTAGAGAGGTCTCAGCCTTCTCCCACTCTCCAGATACAAAAATCTGTTGGTAATGCCCAAAGGGATCAGCAGAAGCCTCTTTATAATTAAGAGTAGTTCAACATAAAACAGATGGCAGAGCTAATGGAAGGAGCTGCTTGGAGGTGGAAAAACAAGAATCCCTTGGTGGAGCCATGCTGTGCTGAAGGAACAGGATAAGCAGCAACAAGACTACCTTCATTCAATACCAGGCATACTCACAGACCTGCATGAGCCTCTGTCACAATTCACGACCCTTAGCACTTTCCTGAGGCACACATAAGGCCTAGAAACATCCACTATTTATTACTCAATGCAAAACTTCAAGCCCAGATGGCTACGGATCATTCTGGGGCTGTAAAGTCTACACTAAGCTGTCTTCAAGGCTTTCATTTCAATTAACACTGTGCCATCCCTGTTCTTCTTTCTTGTAAATGCTGGAAACATCCACCACACATGGAGTGCACGCTGTCCCTCAGCTGCATAGGTACAAGTGACAGCCTTGACTATCACCCAGACTCTTGGAAAGGGAATGGCTGCATTCAGAGCACTTGCAGGACCTTAGCAGTGACCACTGCAGCTGATGATAAACTGTTCTCCTTCAGACAGTAGCTTCTGCTCCTGCTAGGCTTTAGTTGGCAGGAGAGAGCGAGCTATAGAGCTACCAAGACGGGAAATTCTTGCTGTAGTAGGGGGCAGCTTGCTTCCTGGTGAACTGCATGAATCCAGCAGGAGCTGGAAACTGCTGCCTCAGCTGCACTCAGTGCCTGTGAAAGGCTGCCACTGAGCAGGTGGGTAGCTTTTGATTTGTGCACAGGCCAATAAACATTTCACTTTTCTTTTGCTCTTCATTTTGGGCACACTTTTCTGAGAGGCAAGATTCAGGATACCAGTTATTCCTGTAAATCTGGTCTGTTTCAGCCCAGAAAACTTCCTCTGCCCTTCATGATAAAGCCTTCCTCATCACAGTGAACAGTAACTGTGACTGACTATATGCTCTGCAATGGAAGAATAGTGGTAAAGTGCATCTTTATACTAATGACTGCCTTATCACTGCACAATGCCCTCATGTTTGTGCATGGAAAGCAAGTGAAAAGGGATTAAAGAGTAATACAGCATATTCATGTTGTCCTAAAGTAAATTATTCTATTAATCTTGTTGCTTTTATACACGTCAGACTAGGTGTATCTTAAAGGAGATGCCTAAAGTCTGTCCAAAACAATATTACAGCAACCACGTGACTAACGAAGGCCATAAAATCATTTAAACACTTGCTGTTTCTGTTGTATTGAAGAGGATGTAGAGGCAACTCCATGGCATGATGATTCATGGCTTTCTTATCAAAATACTAGGATATTTTGTTTTGAAATACAGGATAACAAGGACAGGAATCCTCAAGGTCACATTTTTTAGAAAATTAGTCTGTTCCTAAGTGTAAAAGCAAAATTTATGTGTAACTGTGAGGGTAATCTACTTCCATTTCAAAGGCAGTTAGGTTTTTTCAATAACTTTGAATCTCAATAATTTTGTAGCAGTTAACTCTTAAAGTTATTGTATTTCCATGTTAAAACAAACCATAAAGTAGGAAAGAAAAAAAAATAAAAGCTGGGGAGCCAGGGGATGGGGAGTAAATTTCTCACAGTAAAAGAGAAAGATGTTCCAGGAAGAAAAATTACAGCTGAAAGATTCTACATTACTATGAGAAACTGAATCTGCTGCTTAAAATGCAGTACTACATTCAAAAAGAACAGGTAGTACTCCATACAGAATTTGTAGCACTTTTGTGCCTTTTTCTCAAAGGCTGAGATTAATACTATTCCTTAAAATATAACAAATTTTACTGATTTGTCTTTCTGAGCCATAAAGTTGTTTTGTTTTACATTTAACTTAGAAAATTTTATTCACTGGGGAGTAGCTGGAAACTCACCAAAAAAAATAATATATTCACTGTGGGCTGGGAGAGGCTGAGAAATTCTCTGCATACAAGGAGCATGAGTTGAGAGCACAGGGGATGGTTGAACCTTTGTAATCCCCTGAAGATGACACAGAAATTGTGGTTACAAAACTTTTCTGTGTACTGAGTCTGATGACAAAGCAGTGTCTCAGAGAGAAAATTAAGCTAATTACACATGAGAGATTCATTCCATCATTTGGCTTATTAGCATCTCTAGAAAACATTCTTACACCTTAGAAAATATTCATTTGTAGGATTTTTCCTTCAAGTGGATTTCACCCTGAGCTGTTTTCATTAACTGGAGCTCCCCCTCAAGGAATACAATGGGAAAACAGTTCTGCAGTAAGAGATTTCTCATTTTGACTGAAACAATCCTGATATCCTAAACTGCAAAATCTTAGAGATTTTCTTCAGCATATTCCCTCGCTTGTGGATGATACATAGTTTGCTAAGCAATTTTATGTAGAAGTGAGGCTGTTCTTAAATAAAGAAACCTAGGCTAGAAAAGATTAGAACATTGATCCAAGTGACTTTGGGGACCAGAGTATGACTTTACTCAAACTGCATTTCTTGTACTGTAAAATGGCTGGTACCCACACTCTGCTGTAGTACAAAAAGCCTGTGTTTTGGCTCAGCCCTGTCCCTCACACTTCAGCAAAACTTAAATGAGACCTGCCAGATGGGTCACTGTGTGGAACTGTTAGCAGAACACCTCTCCAACAGCCCCACTGCCAAGTCAGTACATGCAGAAGAGATTACAGGAGAGAAAATATCCAGGGGCAAAAAAAACAGAAGGATACAGGAAGATAAGTTGCCCACACTCTGTCAGGGAGGTCTAGGCCTTTGTGCCCTGAAATATTTTCTAGTTTTGACAAAAACTGTGGAAGGAATTCTTCCCAAGACATGAAGACCCTCATAAATCTTACAGCCTTAGGTTTTGTGTTTATTCAGCCTTGACTTCTCTGATACAGACATTTTGCAGTAGTGTAGACAAAGAAACCCAAATCAGTACATAATTATTTTGGTGTGGAGGATAGGACTCAGTCCTCAATGACAAATGTTGGTCACCTGGCTGAATTACTGCAGCATCATTTTATGGTGTGTGATGATATCCAAACAGGGAGGGCTGAGGGAAAGAAGAATGAATAACCAGTGTCAAACATCTGCTAGTGTCTTTACTTCTAAGCAGGTGAACAGGAATGAGAAGATCATCAGCACCATCAGGAATGGGACTTTGTTCCCTTCTGTACCCCTAGTACTTTCAGTGTCCGTTCACCTTGACTAGTCATAGGACCAGTCACACACCTGTAAAACTACCTTAGATGGGAAAAGATGTTCATGACTCCTAGGATTTGACTAAGATATCCTCTGCAATAGTTTTGCTGGCATTAGAGCTTTCCCTGCCTGTCCACCCACATTAAGTCATAATATGGTGGTAAAATTATTAATATATAAGATTTTGAGAGGTGTGGTTAAGAAGTTTATCCTAACTGAAAGAACTAAACACTAATGGACTGAATGTTTCTACCTGAGTGTGCCAATCCTATAGGCTCCACTGACAGCACTCCCTCCATATTGTCACATTATTTATTGTTTATTTCTTCTTGCAATTCTGGCAGTTAGCAAGATATTTAAGGAGTCCATCTTTCCCAGGGATAGATACCTTGTTTTGTTAACATTTACATGAATGCTTTTCCTCACCTCTTTCTGTCTTTTCTGAAGCAGCATATAGGCTAAGTCTCTGCAATCACTTGGCAGAGAACAGTGGAGCAGAGAGGGAGATCCTGGACTCACTATGATCATAGTTAATAAAGCTTATGTCCAACCTATGCACTTGTAGTCCCCAGATTTATCACATTTTAGGAATTATCATTTTTTCAGGTTCTCCAGAGACCTGGTCCCACTTTTAGCATTCCATGGTACAGATCAGTATGACTTGATTATCAGCTCCAGAATCTGGTTTTAATTTCACTTATTCCAAAAGGCTTAACCTGACACGGTATCCATCACTTCATTTTCTTTTTGATGTTGTACAATGTCTCTAAGAGAGCAAAATGCTTGCTCTCTATCTCTAACAGCCCCAGTAATGTCATTCTGCCATTCGTGCAGCAAATCTACAGTTCCATGTTGCTTTTCTTGCCCAATACTTTGCATTTTGCAATCCCTCCCTGTTTTGCTGCAGTCTACAGCAGGTGCTGCCCATGCACCCATGCTGTGAGAGAGGTGAACATCTGGCCCTGCACTGGCTGCTCGATACAGAACCTTTGACGTAGGGTATCGCCCCTTGTCCTTCCTGAGCACCCAGAGAGAATGTTCAGTCATTCCAGAGCCTGGTTGCCAGAGGTATATCAGTCAATCTTTGTAAATTATGCTTATTTACTCAAACTGCAAGGAGGACACAGACAGTGTAACCAGAGGGTATCCTGGGACCTGCTCTACCTGCCCACCTGTAACTATGATACAGCTGTAGAGGGGCTGAGACAGAAAAGTTGCTTTTGTTGAGTTTAAAAAGAACACGAGTAGCAACTGTTTGAAAGTGAAATAGGCTGCAATTAAATGGACAGAAGGGATTTAATTGACTTAATTGTGTCAAATGTAGTTAATTATTGTTCAGCTGGTGCAAACAAAGCTACTATTCTATACTACAACAAACTCTGTAGAACTTAAATACATTTGTCAACTCACCCAAGAATTTTTTTAGTGCTTAATATGATGTTCCATCAAAGTGAAGGCCTCAATCTGCTTAACAGTTGTAATGTTACCCCTTTTCTATAATACCCAACCCCAAAACTCTTCCCCAGTCCTTCAGCAGCTTTTTTTCCTTGGGGCAGTACAGACCCTCAGGCTCCTGGCTAATTTTCAAGCAGCAAATCTACCACTTTGAGGGAATAGCAGAAATTATACCTCTCTACAGCTTGTAGTCCTCTCCTGCCCATCCACATTTTTCTGAGACAAAAGCGGATTTTTTCAATGTCTCCTGTATTTTTTCAATGTCATGGACTCTGGGATAATACCTGAGAAGCCCCAATGCTTCAACCTACAGAAGCAGAGCTACAGGGAGCATTCAGTAGCCAGTTATGTCTCTACTCACGGCCACATAAAAGCATACTTCATACTATGAAAGCAGAGCAATTCCAGTAGGATTTTTATTTTTTTTTAATGTTAATTAATTCTCTCAATTAAAAGCATACGTTTGGCCTGAAAAGAGTAGAAATGGCTTATACACAGCAACATGATATATATATTTTTTATCTTTTTTTCCTAGAATATGTTTGCTCTGATTCTTCTTGCTATCTTCCTGTTAGCTAACTAAAACCTGCAGCTTTATTCCCATCGATATGCAACATAGAGACTTTGCAAACAGTTCAGTTACACCATAATTATATTTATACCCCATCTCTTCATTACTGTTAGCTTCTTGATTTGTGACAAACAATGTGTGATTAAGCAAGTGCAAACTTGTAACATCCAGGCTGAATCACAAATTTATATTCACAGAAGAAGGAATAATTCTGTGCTCTGTGTCAGCTAGCTTTATGGTTTGCAAAGGCTGTAGTATCAGGGGATGATTGGAGAAGAAAGGAAGAATGCAGAAAATGTGGTTGGTTTTGCTACTTCCACCTACACCGAAGTGAACACTTTTCTTTTGTCTGTGGTCTGTGTGATGAGAGGGAGCCTTCCCAAGCCCCAGGTACATTAAGAAAGAATGTGTGCATGAGGGGTCCCCACTGTGCAGTTACCCTGTTTTTTTCAGGACTCTTCATTAGATGCATAAAGAACTAATCCTGCTGAATCAGGAAATGAGGCGATGGGGATATTCTGTATGATTCCCATTACCTCTATATTCTAGTTTGCAAAGGCTACAGCTCTGCATGTA
Organism: Chloroceryle amazona; assembly: GCA_027560015.1. NCBI lineage: Eukaryota > Metazoa > Chordata > Aves > Coraciiformes > Cerylidae > Chloroceryle > Chloroceryle amazona. The sequence continues at coordinate 20,284 of JANHFX010021698.1, read as the reverse complement.
TGTTATTTGTTTAATTCCCACTGAATTCAATGGGAGTTTGGGGTACAAGTTCAGACTGCACGGGGAGTGTGGAGGACCCTGGTGACCATAAAAAAAGAACATTTTCTGTTATTCAGGTATTTAGCATTTGTGTCTCAGTGCTTTGAGTCTCATCTATAAAATGGGATTATCTAGGCTTCAGAATAAAACTGAGAAACAATTTACAACCTTGTTCTCCAATATGCCTTAAGCTTCTGGTGGTGTACCATTAAAATTAAGAAACACAAAGAACAATTTCCATTATAGAGCAACAAAGTTCATTTTTATTGAAAACCATATGCTCCAATATCACCTATCTTTCCATATTGTTAACTAAACTACTGGCATCAGCTTGATTTGTTGAATAAATAGATTAATTAATCTAAGAGAGACACAGTATGCATCCCCATTATCTTTCATTCCGTTCACAAAAAAAAAAAGAGCAATCATGATGTGTGCTTTTATTAAATTTTGTCAGTAAAATATGCTTGCTTGATATTGTAGGCATTTGCATTTTATATACTTCAGTTACCATCTGCTAATGGTAATTTAATCATTTAATAAATAACACTAAAGAGAGCAACATTAATGAAGATTGGGGAATTTTTAATATAATGAATAATTTTGGGGGTTATTTCTGAGAACTGCAACTGCAGCCAGCAATAAAGAGGATAATCCATTAAAACTAGAGCACAATAATGAAAGCTGTTGTTATGGTTCTGGCATAGTGGATGACCAAAGGGGATTGCAAATTCCCAGAGTGATGACTTTCCCTACCTTTTACTAAGGAATAATGTGTGAATCATTATGCAATAGACAGATGGGACTACTCCAGAGAGGCTGTGATTGCATGCTAGCTGAGTAGAAGTTCCAGGAGGCTTTCCTAGCTTGGATAACCACTATGTTTCTGGTAGGGCAGGAGGAACCCAGCTATGACCAAGTTCCTTTAAATATCACAGCTCAAGAAACAATGCTTCTAAGGGAGGGCACTTCAGGCCTGCTGCATAGTTAAGTCAGCTTGACTAATACACAAGTTTAAATGTAAGCATTTGCTTATAGGCTTTTCTTAATCATTGTATACTGAGATGTGCTTATACATATTTCTTTACTACCTAAGATTTTCATCTGATTTTTAGCTCAACTCATCAAAGCATGAAAAATCTTTTGCAAAGTTTTAAATGTACACTGAGATTGCTGCTGTTTTCCGATGTCTAGATTTCCTCTTTGCTGAGACTACAAGCTATTAACTTAGTAAGATGGAAGCAGGCTTCATGCCAAAATACAGAGCTCCTATGTCCCCTAGTAAAGTCCAGTCCACCAGAACCTGTATCTCCATGCTCACATTTACTGTACTGAACATAATTTCTAATTCTAGATGTGATGGTTTCATATTGTAGCTCTTTATTGAATAGGACCTCCTCCATTTCTTCATTCAAACAGCATATATGTAGCTTTCTGGCAGCTCCACCTCCGAGTACATTGAAAACAAGCGGGAGGTCCATAGTGAAGTACCTTACCTACTCTGGTGTCACGTCAGATGAGTCCATCATTCCAAATCATCCTGAAAGTCACAATCAATACTATTCCCAGCACTAACAGAGCTCAGCAGCAAGGGGTAGTTATTCAGTGCAAGGAGAGGCTGGGTTAAAAAAAGGCAACTCCATTATCATGAGACTAAAGAAAGCACAGGTGAAACCACCAGCTGTCCTTTTTCTGTGATGAATTTCACTGCATACTCAATACAGTCAGATTTAGGCTTGTTAAGACACTGGCGTCTAGTTTTCATTAGAGGTAGTTGGGAAAACCAGAAAATACTTGGGAAACAGAGGGATCAGTGGACTTGAGACAGGTCATACGCGTGCAAGGACTACAGTGAAGGATCCAGGAAATGTACCAGAGACACAACAGCAGGAGTGCTGCAGCCAAGAAATAAGAAGAATTAATGATAAAAATATATGATCTGCAGATCAGTCTAACTGTTCGCCAAGCATTTTCCCCTTGGTTATGTCAATAGGAGGTGCTCCTTAGAAAGGCATCATGAGCAGTGTTATCAACTATTCCCTCTGTCCAGGGTTAACTTCAATCAGATTCCTCAGGCCCTTGTCCACCTGATCTTTGGAAATCTCCAAGGATGGAGATACTGCAACATGCGCCTGGATTAAACCACTCATTGTGAAAAATATTTTCCTATTTGGAATCTATCTTGTTTGCCTTTACTCACTCCAGTTTGTCAACATTCCCATTATATTTTTGCTATCCACTGTGTAAAAACTACTTCTTTTATTTTTCTTTTACAACTGTATCTCAGCCTTTGGATTATCTATATTCCAAGATTAACTATGGCAGTAAAATTAAATATGTAACCAGTGATTCATCTTGATGGAATGTGACTAATTACCGCTAAATAATTTACTCAAAATCAAGTTTGCAGATGGAGCAAGGTCTGCAGGTACAGGAATACATGCCATTAACAAACACTTTGTATGACTGCTCTTCTTTTGCACATTCCTGAACAACGTTGTAACAAGTACAGAATATTTGAAAAAGACTTTGGGTCTGTCAGTTGTCTTGGACGAGGGTGGCTATGCCCATGACAGGTGAGTCTAGCTCTGCAGCCTACATAGGCTAGTCCTAGCTGCTTTCTTTTGCTTGAAATCTTTCCATATGAATAAGCTTCCTCAAGGGAAGAAATTTCTCACTTGCCCTGTAACTTTTTGTCTTTTAGTCAAAGAGTTGCTAAATAATTGCTTGTCAATTAAATTACTTTTTCCCATTGATTGATGCCATCCTACTATAAACCCAGAAAACAATTCCTCATCCATTCTGGAATCTTCAGAGGTAAATAATTTCCTGCATCAATTATTGCACTAAATAATCCATGGTTTATGAGCTTCTAGCACCTCTGGACTGAGACACCAATTCTTCATTGTAATTTTAAAATAAACCACAATACAATATTTTATCATTGTCTTCAGTAAATTATGATCTCTCAGGCATGTATTTCTGAGACACAGCAGAGAAAAGATGAAATACAGACAATAGATAATTGTAGGTAGCTTAGAGCTCAACAATAATGCAAAACACTGTTGAAGAAAACCTGCCAATCTTTCCAGTAGCAAAGATCAAAGAAAGAAAGAAAGAATGAATGAATGAAAAAATATGGAAAGCACACTTGGATTTTGGCTCACATCAGACCTGAGATGGACAAGGATAGAAAGACAGCAATGGTAGCAATGGCCAAGAAATTCTGCCTGGCTCCGTGTTGTAAGAGCAGGTGCCTGACCACCTGGGGCTACTCAGGATTACTCTGTCTGTGGTGGGTGTTGAGGGAGAAGCAGATGCAGCAATTACAGCTCTTGAGCACCAGCAAAACTCCCCACAGCAGCCTGTGCTGGCAGCAATGTCCAAGTCCATCCTGGAGTGGGCTGGACAGACGTGTGATGGCTGTGGTGATTCACAGACTTCTCAGGGCTCACTGGTCTTTTTTTACCCTATGATCCCTGCTTTAGCTGTAGTGCCTGGATTCTCCTTGGCTTCAGATGATGTTCAGTCCCTGACACCAAAAGCCTCCTGCTTTAGTGCTGGCTACTGGCCAGTTCAGAGGGTCCTGGTGGACCTGAGGACATCCAGCCTAGTGCTGCTGCCCCTTCTCTTTGCATATTTCAGCTCACAGTCTTGCTGCTGTGCGTGTGAATCAGTCACAGTAGAGAACATGGGATGAACACATGCATCTCCACCCAGCGTGCTTTGTCTGCTATGCTAGCATATATGTGAACCCAGAGGACTGCACTCAGCACATCCTGCATTTCCTTCTGCGGAATTCAGGCCAGAGGCAAAAAGACCTCCATTGGACAACTCCCCTCTTAGAATCTGTTAAACTATTTCCCAGTCCTTTAGCTCCCAAAGAATTGTTTGGGCAGTGAATGACTCTGCAGTTTTCACTACTCCTTAACAAAAGGGATTTAATTTTTTTTCCCAGTAGCCTGAAGGGAAGATGGCTGTTGGCCTCAACCGGCTCCTTTGCCTGAACCCAGATAAAGGGTGAAACCAGCTATTTAGATGTAGTTGAAAAGGAAAAGAGCCACCCCTGCTATTTCTTACAGTCCATTTTAGTGAATCTAGTTTTCACTGGAGGCATGAAACCAGGTGACAGCAGCCATAGCCTGATTTTTTTTTTTCAGTTGTTTTGGACTTGCTCTAGAAGTAATTTACTACAGAATAACCTGCATTAGAAGCTGGGTCTGCAATTTTACACAAAGCAAGTATAGCTTGAGCATCCTTCCTACATTTTCCTGCCAAAGACAAGTCCTCTCCCACATTGAGAGAGTGGTTTGCTCCCCCGGCTCCTGCTCCTCCAGCAGCAGGTCTGTCTTTTAAACAGCCAGTGAGGTTGCCACTAATTACAGTGTTTTATTCGGGATACAGAATGTTGGGTTTTTTTTCATTCTAGGTCTAAAAGTCTGGCAAGCCTATTAATTGTGCCTGTTCCAGCAAGAAGTTGCAGAGATGTAGTTGTAACATTTTATATCCAAGTAGTCATTCATTTGGGGGGGAAAAAAAAAAAGAGTAGAAAAAAGAAAAGAAAACAAAAAAAAAAACACCCAACCTTGGAAAATCAATTTTATGCTTAGCACTAAAACTGTGTTTAGTTCTTTCAAATCCATTAGACTGGAATATTGATAGACTGAGAAAATGCAATTTGGAACTACACAGGCAGCTTCAAGGTAGGGTAAGTATTGGACAGTTTGTCACTTTACCATTATCTTACTAAAATCAAAGAGGCCGTGCCAGTTAAGAATGAGTCAAGGATTTGCCTCATTGCTCTATTAGAGTGACAAGCCATAAACCAAGTAGGAAAATATCGGTGCTGCCTGAGCTAACCAAAGGGCCATGCAAAGGCTGAAGTCACCTGTCATAATCCAACAGGCTCCCTTAGCCCTGTGGAGGTGAACTCAGACATCTCAGGAAGAATGCCAATGGTGCTGGAAGGCTAATCCATGAATAAACTGTCCAAACTACATAGCAGGAAGAGAAAGGAGATTACATTATACCTACTTCAGGAGTTCATTTGGATGGTGAACCATCCTTCGAGAGTCAGGAGCAAACAAGAAGCAAAACTAAATGCATAACCTGAACAACCTAAGGGACTCTGCATTTTAAATTCTGAGGATAAAGTGAATACTGTTGGGCAGATCACTTCACTCTTTGAATGAAACTCTGAGACATTTATCAGGCAGACGCATTCCTTAGATTCCCAAGTGAGACAGTGAACATTTATTCTTTATGCCCTCTTCATTGCAAACTGTTCAAACAATTGCAGCACACAGCCAGCTGAACCAAAATATCATAAAAAGCAATTTTTCTAGACATTCATTCAGACACACAGGAGTTCTCCTGCTGGCAAAAACAGCAGCGTGTGGCATTTGGGCTCTGCCAAGCTTGTGTCCTGTGAAAGACAACAGGCAACAAACTTGGAGCTTGTGAAGGATGAGGTGACAAAGGTAACAAAACAGCACCCACTGCCCTCCTCAAAAGCCAGAGAGAAATGTTACCTCTAATACTTTTTGCTGTCTGCACTTTATGTTATTGGAGTTATTTGTTACTTAGTAACATAAATGCAGGGTTAGCCTAGATGGGAAAAAACATTAGCCCTCGGATTTTTACCACAGCCAGTGTGAATCAAATACTTGTTTCATCTTCTGAGAATAGGGGGAAGTGTGTAGGGATAAGCACCTTTTCAGGGGGAAAACACAGAAAGAAGAGCTGCTGCACTTATTACTGCTGCAAGAGATAGCAAAGTAACTCTTGGCTCGCACCGAGCATTTTATGTAAATGTTGCATGGAAAGAAAAGGATTCAAGTATCATCAAGTTCGGTTTCTTATAAAATAATGACATATTTCTGCTGTGGAATTGGCCAGTTAGGGATATTCAGTAATTTATCCTGTTAGTTCAAGGTTTGCCTTTGACACAACTCAGTTCTCATGACAGCCAACAACATTTCACCTGAGATTAACGAGAGACAATTTATTTCTATTTTCCTGGCTTTACAAATGTCCATTTATGTATTCTAGCATATTCATGCATTAAGGAACAGAAAATTCCTAAGGGGCCTGGGGTTTTCTTTGTTTCTTTGGAAGAAAATCCCCAGCCAAATCATGGGTAAGAAGAAATGGCACATCTCTTGGGAAGCATGCAGGTGAACAGAAATGCTACCCCACCTTCCTCTGTAGAAAGACTGTTAAAATGCAATTTTGTGTGTTGTAATTATCCTAAATAGTAGTGAATATAATAATTTTGAACATTTGAGAGTTTGAACATCTTCATCTTTCAAGGCTACTAACTTGGCCTCCCTCCCAGGAGGACCATCATGGGACTGTCTGTATATACGAGTTGTCCCAGTAAATACCAGAGTGATGGGAGAACACTGTACCTAGCAAATGTATTTATTAGTAAATATATGAGTATTATGTGATGTCAAAATGTCTCAGTTCACTTTCCCCCCTCCCTATAGTTCTCACAGGGAAGAAGCCCAGACATCCAGACCTCCCATGCCTGGGATCATGCTGAAGTGAAATGCTGTCACAGTGATCCCTCATTTTCTGGTGTCCCTTCCCTCACTAAAAGCTTGAGCTATCTCTATGTCTTACTGAAATAACTCAAATGAGACTCACCTTTCATGAAAAAAATTGTGTATGGGAATAAAAAAAATCCAGTCTTGATATTAAGTCAGTGAAATTGCTGCAGCCTTAGTTCGATATAAGTGGAAGCAGAAATTGGGGTATAATAATTTGAAAACATTTTGAGGGTATATTTTTTCCCAGAACTCTTTTATCAGTGTCACTTGGTGTGTTATTTATTCACCACACATTATACTGCAGTTTCCTGACCAGACTGTGACATTTTCCAACATCCTTTCAGCATTATTGTCAAAATTGTCTAAACTAAAAGTTAAACTGTAAAATAATCGATTTTGCCCGTTTGTTTTTGTCCTATCTTTGCCTTTGAATTCTTTCCAAAATCTATAAGAGACTGAAATCAGTCCAAATTGCCTTCTTGGGAAGAGAAGAGAGAAGAGGGGAAGGGAGAGGAGAGGAGAGGAGAGGAGAGGAGAGGAGAGGAGAGGAGAGGAGAGGAGAGGAGAGGAGAGGAGAGG